>SSNR01000161.1:230393-247028 GCA_006937965.1 Callopanchax toddi | reverse complement strand
CCCCCCCCCCCCCCTCCCCAGACATCACACTGAGCTGATCAGACACTTCCTGTTTCAGAGTGACTCACAGTCGGGACAGAGCTTCGTTCTTCTGAAAGAGCAGCTCTGGAAGATAGCTGAGGCGATTTCTGTTGAGGCGACTGTAGAGACAAAGAATACAAAGTAAATATGCAGGCGTCAACGTTACAGTCACCTTAGTGAAAATTAATATTCTACATATCAATTTAGGATAGTGCAATTTGATTTAAACTATAATGTTTGCTCACAGTCTTTCCAGCTCCTTCAGCTCATCAAAAGCTCCTCTCTCTATGTTATTGATCTGGTTTTCCATCAGGTGACTGCAGGAAGAAAAAATATCAAATAAATAGAAAACAAAGCCATTAATGAGACAATACTGGTTTAACTGTGTGAAAACGATGTCAGTATTAAGAATCTGTTACATCAGTGTATGGTAAACATCAGTATTATTATTATATTTTGTAGATTTAAGACCAGAAGGGGTTTGATGTGAATTTTTGACACTCATCTACAACGGCTTAACAAAAATATTTGTAAATGATATGTTTGTTTCTCTTTTCTGAGAAGAAGAAACACATTTTCCATTGAGTCCTACAATGTACTCAAAGAATAATGAATAAAATCTGATTCATCCATAAAGGTTTGGTCTCTCTGTTGCTGTTTTCCTTGTTTGGATCAGTGTGAGAGAGAAGTTTCTTTGACTTGTTTATAAACTGCTGGTGTAACACTGAATACCGTCCTGACAGCAACAAGCCCCAGGCTCCCAAAGAGCTGTTGATCCATTTTGAAAAGACCTTCAGAGATGTCATTAGTTCCCAGCATGCCCTGCTGTTATCGCCTCATGTCCATCACTGACGCTCACTAGAGCCCCAATCCAGAGGTTAACACAGGAAGCCGTCACTCGTCCAGCCTCCCCCACAGGGCACTGGGTTTTCAGGTCACAGGGTCACAGAGGAGCACCTCCTTGATTTAATTCTGGCTGACACTGACACCGAGCAAGCACCTTCGGGTGGCTCATGTGTCACCACTGAGCTGGAGTTTAAAAAAAAAACACTTTCCCACATTCCTACCAGACCCAAAACCAGCAAGGAAATGTGGGAAAAATGTCTAAATAAATACAGGAAGCAGCTCTGTCAGCAGTTTGAATACAGTGACAGAAAGAAACTCATCTGGATATTCACTCACTCTAAAAACAAGGCACTGAATTTTCACGTCCTTTAACAATTCTGGATTATTCTACACACGTCTTAGATGGGAAATGTGGCTCCAACTCACAGAACTCTGAGGTGTTTGAGACCAGAAAAGTCAGCCTTGGTGATGACCGTCAGGTTGTTCTCGTTCAGGTCCCTGAAGAACAAAAAGACAACAGAACGTCAGGAAAAGAGGAAGAACCTCCAACCTCAATATGGTTTTGTTTGATTGATTTTGTGAGCAAAAATCAAGAATTTTAGATCTTCTAATAAACCTTTCAATGGGGAAACAGATAATTACTAATCACAGACTGCTTTATAGACTACTAAAGTCTTAAATCTGACATTGATCCAATGGAATATTTCTTTATTACTAACCTAAGATTACACTACCCTAAGATTACACTACACTAAGATTACACTATACCCTAAGATTACACTACCCTAAGATTACACTACCCTAAGATTACACTATACTCTGAGATTACACTAACCTGAGATTACACTATACCCTAGGATTTCACTATACCCTAAAATTACACTACCCTGAGATTACACTACCCTAAGATTACACTATACCCTAAGATTACACTACACTAAGATTACACTATACCCTAAGATTACACTACACTAAGATTACACTATACCCTAAGATTACACTACACTAAGATTACACTATACCCTAAGATTACACTACACTAAGATTACACTATACCCTAAGATTACACTACACTAAGATTACACTATACCCTAAAATTATACTACCCTGAGATTACACTACCCTAAGATTACACTATACCCAAAGATTACACTACCCTGAGATTACATTATACCTTAAAATTACACTACTCTGAGATTACAATCAACTATGCAAACTATTATGCCCCAACAAATCCTCTGTTCATTAAATCAAAATTATTAAAACTCTGTGATTTAATTGATCTCAGCACAGCCGTTGTCATGTATAAGGTCCATAATCATAAACTTCCAGAATGCATTCAAGACCGGTTTCAACTCCGAGACACTCGCTATAACCTGAGAGGAACCCATGTTTATCAGAAAAATAAATTCAGAACAAATACAAAAGGTAGATGTGTCTCAGTCAGAGGAGTAGATTTATGGAATAATCTGGATAATACATTAAAAAACTCCGTATCTGTAAATACATTTAAAAAAAAGTTTAAATCAAATGTAATTAACAATTATGCGCACTACAATTAAATTATATATTAACTCTTATGTACAACTGTCCTCAGATATAATTGATTGGTAAAATGTGACAACTATAATTTAATTAGTAAAATAATTTATATCAACTTTTTTTTTCTCTCATTTTGATTAATTGTAAAATGATGTATGCTAGTTGCATGAAGTTGTTAAAAGGTTTGGCTCTAGAAAAGTGTTTCACTTCAGCCAAACCATTTTCAGTCATTGTTTTTGTTTAAGTTTTAAGTATTGAAGTTGAATTTTTTTTGTGCAAAGACATTTGTGTATTGACTGAAATAAACTTATCATTCATTCATTACACTACCCTAAGATTACACTACCTTAAGATTACACTATACCCTAAAATCACACTAAACTAAGATTACACTACTCTATTGCTTTTACTATTTTCAGAACAAAATGAAGGTAACAAGCCACCTTTCATTCTTTGAATTGTACCTAATTGCATCATTCACTCATTCATTCATTTTTAAGCAAAGAAACTACTTTAAAAATCGACTTTCTTTTGTTTTTATTTCTAGAAATAACAAAACATGATTCTTTTTATTTATTTTGGGGCGAGTTCAGAAAAACAATATATTGTGGCCAAATTTTCTTAATATATCAGCTGAAAGTTTCAAGCAAAGAAAGAAAAGATTTTCTTCCAGTTTTTCAGATCAATTTTCCTCCTTTTTTCTTCCCTAAAGTCAAAACCCACAAAGAGATTCGTTTAAATGATCACCACCTTGAGCTATATGACATCGCTCTTAGAGGTCAGGTGACCTGGGTAAATGTTAAGGCTGGTTTGGGGATATATATATATATATATATATATATATATATATATATACTGTATATATATAATGACATCATTATATAAAAGCTGTTTCTGTGTTTATTCAGTTTATCCTTGACTAATAATGAATATTGTGTCCTGGTCTGAAATATTTAAATGACTAAAAAGAAGGAAACGTTTTCACAGGACTGTTTACCTCTCTGATCTCTTTGTCCACTTTGATTGACAGCTGAGGAGAATGAGGGGGGATGATGTCACTTTTCCCACGAGCTTTCGTGGTGGAAGAGGTAAAATGAGCAGTGTGTGTGTATCTGTATGGGTGTGTTTGTGTGTGTGGAGTGTCGTGTTTCTGAGCTACTGTAAGGGGTGGAGCAGAGCGTGACCTTGTCCTGTCCTGCATAAAGGAGACGGAGAGGAACAGAGGGAGAGCGGACGCTGTGGGTCGCTCAAAAAAACCCAGATCTACAGAAATACAGAGACAAATACAAACACCTGGCTCTCCGTTAGAGGTGGAGAGTCCTTATATCTATGTGTGTCCAGCTGTCTGTCCCTACGGTAGGGAGGTAATACTCCATCATCATTCTGAAAGTGAATTCTACATCTAAGAAATTTTATAAAATTTAAAATGTACTTAACTGAAAACAATGTGACTTTGTTTAAACAATACAAACAGTTTGCTATGGTCATCATAACCCACCATCACAAGGAGACAGACAGGATATAATGTTTTTGCCTCTCTTAGAAAGGACCACTAATTTTAATGAAACTTTCTGGAAGTGAAAATTGGATAAACTCTGTGTTTGTGTTAGCGTAAGAGTTAAAACGACAACTCAGCCTGTACAAATAGGATTTTGTTTTGCATTTTAAAAACAATAAGTGCTGTAAAAAAGTATCTGCCCCCTCACAAATGTATTCAGATTTTTATTTTTGTCACACTTTAGTTTCTCAAACCAAACAAAGACAACCTGAGTTGGTATAAAACGCAGTTTTCAAGTGAAATCATCGTTAAAGAAACAAAGCTCCCTAAACCAACCTGGTCCTGTGTGGAAAAAGTAAATGCCCTCTTTGTTACATCATGAATTAGATTATTTATAAAGCTGAGTTCAGTTCCAGACCTGATCACAAACAGACCTGTAGAATTAATAAATCCCTTCAATAGAACCTGTCTGACAACATGAAGAAGGCTAAAAGATCTCAAAAAGAAACACACACAACACTTTTTCACACAGGACCAGGTTGGTTTAGATGCTTTTTCCTCTTAATAACAAACACTTTCATTTAGAAACTGCATTTTGAGTGTCTTGGACCTTGTATATTATTTAAATGTGTTTGATGATCTGAAACATTTAGATGTGACAAACATAAACCAGGGTGGGAGCAAACACTCTTTCACACCACTGTGTGTTTTGTTCTCCGTTCATGTTAGAATAAACTAAGAGGTAACCGCAGCTTTTATTTTGGTAGGGAGCGTTTCAGTGGGAGAGTGGCAGTGTGATGATTACAAACATAAAGTTATGAGGAAATAAACCAGACATTCATGAAGCTCACATTAGTCAAACACCTCATGAACCTCAGTTACATTCATTCTGACCGACTGTTTGTCCTGGTTAAAGTCACACTATGTGAGAAGACTGTTGTGCTGCTTGTTGGTCAGATGAGCCCAGGTCTGATCACCACTGTGCACACGTGATCACAAAGCTTATGAGCCAACAGCCAGACAGGTTTTTAAGTCTCCATGTTCGTGCAACACATCCATTCATATTCATTTAAAAGTGCATTTCACAACAACCTGACTGCTAGAATTCCAGTCAAAACTCCTGATGTTATTATTTATGATCCAGGTGGAAAAACAGCTGGAATACACCTGATCTGAAGAAATACAAGAGATACCTGAATATTACTATAAGTTGGATCTTTGGTTTTGTATTCTCTCTGTGATGTAGGATAGAGACTTTCCATTAACCTCTGAAAGGATTCAAATGTACGTAGTGTTTGGAGGTTTTGATGGAGTCTTGTAGATGTTAAGGGGTAAATGAAGAGTATGTGCTGCAAACTGTGGGCAAGAACTGACTTTATAAAAGGAATAGATTAATTTCCATGTCAGATAAAATGGTTCTTTATAAGGTTACTCCTTCATAGCCAATCACAGACCACTACAGAAGACTCTTCCTGTCCACAGATTATGATGACCTAATGAAAAAACATAAATGAATTACCTAAACATCTAATTTCTCTCTGGAATTATAAAATAATTTTTGATTAATTAATTGATTCATTCATTCAATTAAAATCTATTGTATTGCTACAAACTCCCAAATCAAAAATATAACTTTGTTGGGCGTTCCTGGTGATTTTTCTGAATTGGAACTTGAATTTTTTTACTTCTAAGCACAAAGAGATCACCTCAGAAACCACGATTTTAGTAAAAACCCACAGATTGGTTTGAGTCATAATTAGACTTCAGGACAAATACATCAAAATTTTCTCTCTGACTTCTTGCATTAATACATATCACACCTTATTAGCTAAATCTTACAGTAACTTGATTTTTTTTTTATTGTAACATTCAACCGAACATATATTAGAGGTGAGTATTCAACCAAAACATCAACGGTCACCGGGGTTGAGATTAGTCCGACCAGCTGACAGGTTGTTCTGATCAACAACAGGGGGCTGAGGGACAGAAGCAGAGGATTGGCTGTAAGAGAGGGAGTAAAGGAGAGCTAGAGGCCGATCATGGTGGGGGGTCCACCTTAACTCCCTGAATGTGTGTGAAATTACACTGACAGTTAAACTGCATCAGGAGGCGGGGCCCGAGGTGGGGGGGCAGACAGCGAGTGATGAACACATCTTCATCTGTTTTATTCACGTGTGTCGTTACTCAGAAAAAACACCAAGCTGCTAATTGCAAAACGCCCTCATGAGTTGATCTGTGAGCAGAAGGAAAGAGAAACAATGGTGCGTGGGTAATTGAGTTTTGTGCAGCATTGCTGGGTCAGGAGGTCAGCTGAGCAACAGACTCCCCTCGAATAGCGACTCTGATGAACAATAGCTCATTAAAGCAGAAAGCGTCCAGCACACACACACACACACACACACACACACACACACACACACACACACACACACACACACACACACACACAATCACCGCCTTGGTGGGCAGCAAGGCCGTTGATCCACTCGGTTCTGATCTCCAGTGTCACATCAGACCAGGAAGCAGAGCCTAAGTGGGCAAACTTACTATAATGTGTGGATTTAAAGGGAAGACTTATAGTAAGAATATTGAGCTGAAACCATACATGGAGTTAGCATGTTGTCCTCACGTGTGCACGAGTTTACTTCAGGAACTCTGGTTTCTTTTTACAATCCTAAATCATGAAATCTAGATTTACTGGTGACTTTAAATCAACCTTAAGTGGTTGTTTGTCTCTATGTGGCCTTGTGGGGGACTGACAACCTGTCCAGGTGTAAATGTGACTAATAGGTGGCTCCTTTGTGAGTAAATTTATTTTATGATCCTTTTATTTTATTGTGCAGCAAGCCTGCACCACCAAACATCATCCTATCACAATGGCGTCCTACTAGTTAGTGGTTCAAGTGAGTGACTTCCTGTTGTCCGCTGGTTAAACTACAGTTTCAGAGCATTCTACCAAGCTTTTTGTAACTGTTTACAGTAGTTATGTCAATGAACACATGATGCTTCAACCTCTCCTCACCACATATCTGCATTTATTTATAATAATAATAACCTACAGAAGACTAGAAGGAAGACTGATAGAAGACTAGAAGGAAGACTGATAGAAGACTAGAAGGAAGACTGATAGAAGACTAGAAGGAAGACTGATAGAAGACTAGAAGGCAGATTTCATAGAAGACTAGAAGACAGATTTGATAGAAGACTAGAAGGCAGATTTGATAGAAGATTAGAAGGAAGACTTGATAGAAGACTAGAAGGAAGACTTGATAGAAGACTAGAAGGCAGACTTGACAGAAGACTAGATGGCAGACTTGATATAAGACTAG
Organism: Callopanchax toddi; assembly: GCA_006937965.1. NCBI lineage: Eukaryota > Metazoa > Chordata > Actinopteri > Cyprinodontiformes > Nothobranchiidae > Callopanchax > Callopanchax toddi. The sequence goes on along the minus strand of SSNR01000161.1, from coordinate 239,792 downwards.
AAGGAAGACTCAACAGAAGACTAGAAGAAAGACTTGATAGAAGACTAGAAGGAAGACTTGAAGACTAGAAGGAAGACTCAACAGAAGACTAGAAGGAAGACTTGATAGAAGACTAGAAGGAAGACTTGATAGAAGGCTAGAAGGCAGACATGATATAAGACTAGAAGGAAGACTTGATAGAAGACTAGAAGGAAGACTTGATAGTAGATTAGAATGAAGACTCGACAGAAGACTAGAAGGCAGACTTAATAGAAGACTAGAAGGTAGACTTGATAAAAGACTAGAAGGCAGACTTGATAGAAGACTAGAAGGCAGACTTGATAGTAGATTAGAAGCAAGACTCGACAGAAGACTAGAAGGCAGACTTGACAGAAGACTAGAAGGAAGACTTGACAGAAGACTAGAAGGAAGACTTGAAAGAAGACTAGAAGGAAGACTTGATAGAAGACTAGAAGGAAAACTTGACAGAAGACTAGAAGGAAGACTTGATAGAAGACTAGAAGGCAGACTTGATAGAAGACTAAAAGGCAGACTTGATAATAGGTTAGAAGGAAGACTCGACAGAAGACTAGAAGGCAGACTTGACAGAAGACTAGAAGGAAGACTTATAGAAGACTAGAAGGAAGACTTGATAGAAGACTAGAAGGAAAACTTGACAGAAGACTAGAAGGAAGACTTGACAAAAGACTAGAAGGAAAACTTGACAGAAGACTAGAAGGAAGACTTGATAGAAGACTAGAAGGCAGATTTGATAGAAGGCTAGAAGGCAGACTTGATAGAAGACTAGAAGGCAGACTTGATAGTAGGTTAGAAGGAAGACTCGACAGAAGACTAGAAAGCAGACTTGACAAAAGACTAGAAGGAAGACTTGATAGAAGACTAGAAGGAAGACTTGATAGAAGACTAGAAGGAAAACTTGACAGAAGACTAGAAGGCAGACTTGATAGAAGACTAGAAGGAAGACTTGATAGAAGGCTAGAAGGCAGACTTGATAGAAGACTAGAAGGAAGACTCGACAGAAGACTAGAAGGCAGACTTGATAGAAGACTAGAAGGCAGACTTGATAGAAGACTAGAAGGCAGACTTGATAGAAGACTAGAAGGCAGACTTGGTGGACGGGAGCAGATTTAGTCATTAGAAACTTGATTTCCCCTCAAAGACTTGAACTTGACTTGAGCCCCAACTTGACCTGTTTGTTGAGATGAGAACAGTTTGTTGATCAGAGACTTGTTGGGAGTTTCTAACCAGGCACAAAAGGCTGGTCTGAGATCTGATCATCACTAAAGCACACAACCAATCAGGAGTGTCAGCAGAAATTTGGCTGTTCTAAATAAAATCACTTCCTGCCATGAAGAGACATCAGACATCTTCTGCTTTCAGTCAACTTGGGAACAATTTTCTCTTCAAACCCAGACTGTGGCTCTTTTGTTTAAATGAATCTGTCTTTTCTCTCATCCTTCACTCTTTCACCTCTGTCCTCACCAATTCTCCTCCTTCATCTTCACCATCGCTTCCCTTGACAAGTTGAAAAAACCCTTTTCTTTCTTATTCCCACTGCTGATTTTACCCTTTTTTTTCCTCCTCATCCTCTTCATCTGTCATATTTCTCCCCTGTGGCAGCACAGTGGATGTGACTAATATTAGCAGCAGACACACAACACACACATTCAGGTCTAATGACACTTCATTAGCAGCATTTTTCTCTCTGAGGCGCCGCAGGGGACTCGATTAGATGATTATAAGAGACAGAGGCTGAGGAAAAAAGCAGAGGAGGCAATCGACAGTAATGAAACAGAGATGTGTGTGTGTGTGTGTGTGTGTGTGTGTGTGTGTGTGTGTGTGTGTGTGTGTGTGTGTGTGTGTGTGTGTGTGTGTGGCTGTGAGCCGGATATAAAAATAATGGAACAAAAGGACATAAAACCCGTAAAGGAAGGTTCCGACTCAAAGAGACTCTTTAACCGATCTATTGATCACCTCATTCTGCTCCACCTATTTTGCTTTTTACATTTTCACCACTTTATAAGAGAATTTGTGGTCCGGCGGCGGCGCTCACGGCAGATGAAGTGATGTTAGAGAAATAACCACATTTTGGAACACTCAGTAAACCAGTTGTATGTATACATGTATCATGTGTTTATGTGGCACAAAATTTAGTAAGAACAACTCTCGCTTGATAAATTTTGAAATTATTTAAAAAACAATTTTTTTATCAGTCAAGGATTTGATTAAAGGCACACTATGTAACTTTTCCATGTTTTTAAATCTTGTCCTTGATCCAGTCTGTGCTAATCTGACCCTTTACAGCAGGCATGTCCAAAGTGCGGCCCGGGGGCCACATGTGGCCCTCAGAGTGATTTTGCGTGGCCCTCAGCTGCATTTTCAGTATGATATAACTTAGTCCTCCTGCAGGGATTTGATACAGACGTTTTTATATTTAGATTTTTACTAACATAAGACCCAAAAAACAAACTACAGATAAATTTAAAACATTTAAATGCAAAATTTTACATCTAATCAAAGTCTTTGATTTTCATTGAGAGAATTTAAGAGATATTGGGATAATTTACTTTCCTGGTAAAAAGAACCACACACCCTCACTGACTTTTATTATTTTATTTTTTTTTATCTGCTCATAAAACGTGACTAAATCCAGCAATATGATAGAAGAAATACCCAGATCCTGGTTTTATTGCTGAGAACGGAAGAAAATTTAAAAACCTTTAAAAAAAAAACAGTTGACCAATCAGATCCAGTGAATTTGATGCTTTTTATTATTGTACGAGATCCCTTTCTCGTTTTGACAAAGAGTCTGTTCATTAAAATGTTTTATAATCAATTTGTGAGAAGAACAAAAATAAAATCATCTTTCGCTTGCTTCTTTTGAGAAATAAAACTTTTGTGGGCCTCGAGGACTTTACACTTGGTGATTTCGGCCCTCATGTTGAAAAGTTTGGACGCCCCTGCTTTACAGGGTTAATAAAGTCCCTCAGCCCCATCTGCTGCTTGGATCCAGAATACCACGTCTGTAACTTCTGAGTCTCTGGTCCGGTGTCCTGAAGTCTCACAAAGTCACGTATCTCAGAGGGTTAGGCTAACCCAACGTGGCTAGCTGTTATGCTAGCTCCGGAGTGTTTTTAGCTCATGATTCCTGATTTTTCCCATCTCTCCCTGCTTGAACAGCTGATTTCTTTGAACGAGTAATGAACCGCTCCAGTAGAAAGCAGTGAAGGCTGAGGAGACATTTAACAGGTAGATTTCGGTGTTTCTGAGCAGAAACAATGCTAACGTTTTTACGGCAGTGATTTCAAACGGACAACAGGGGGAGCCAAAACAAGCAACACATGCCTTTAAACTTAACAGAAACTAAAAAGGCATCACAGTTAATATTTTGAGTCTTTCCTAATATATATCTGGCAGGTTTGTAAATTAAAAAAAACCCTAGCAATTCACAAGTAGTTAAAAAATTAAGATAAAGTAAATAATGGAGATGGGGTCATAAATAATAACAAGGTTATTAAGTAGTCAAACTAATATTTAAAGGGTTCAAATTCTCCAAAAGATAAGAAGCTTTTTTCATTTTGAGCAGGGATGAGCTTTTTTAACAGGTCCATGCAGGAAAAGAAGAAGGTGTCAATTCATTTATGAAGTTTTTATAATGTTTTTGGTTTTCTTATGACATCATGTCTGATCACTTGTAGGCTTTAACTTTTGATTTGCAACCTAAACCTGCAACTTCTACAACAAAGTTTGACAAAGTTTTTTTTTTTTTTTTTAGTTTAGGAAGTACAGAAGTGTAATAAAAGGTAAAAAAAAAATGTCAAATTAATACATTTCAAAAGACAAAAAGAAATCGTCCTTTTAATAGCCTCCAACACTCAATGGTTGAGACTTCCGGGTATTTCTGTGTGTACCCAGGTTTGGGCTACAAATCAAACATGTACAAGTTGGTTAAACTAGGTTATAACATAGTTTTTAAACCTTTTTTGTAAAAGTTTCAGGTTTAAGCTGAAAATCAAAATTTAAAGCATTCATAAGTGATTAAATACGGTCACCAGTAAAGGGTTAATAAATGAAACCGATGCCTGAGGGGTCAACTGGAGCTGCAACACTTTGATTGTTTTCCGTTTGTTTATGAATGCATCCAGAAAGACATTCTATTTAAACTGCATGAGTGTGAGACCTCTCTCACACTCACACACTTCCTTCTTTCATTCAGACATACAGAATAAACATCAGTGTAAAGAACACAGAGCTCAGCCTGGACTTTCTCACACTCTGAGACACGCTGAGCCCAGGTCTGTTCCTCGGCCTCGGGGCGGGCGGGCGGGCGGGCTTTGTTCTGGGTCAGAGGAACAGCTCTAATAATACGTCTTCCTTCCAAGTCAACAAAAAGGAACATTCGTTTTTATGAGACGATTTAAAAACATAAATCTTATGGTCTGGAGGGATTTACAAAAACACAAAGAGAATCGTTCAGACGTTTTCTCCAAAGCGTTCTGTATAGTTTCAAACTGGACTTCTGTTTTATTTTGAAGGTCTGCTGTGCATCAGGAAACTCTGGGAACATTTTTCAACTCATGTGACCATTATAGGCGAGTCAATAAAAGGGAAGATACACTGTTTGAGCCGTGCAAACACAATCATTTTTACTGATCGTGGTTTTGAAGTTCTTAAAAATGAAGTATAAGCTACATGAAAGACTTTGAAAGGTCAACAGGCGGATTGGGGCAGCGGCTGCAGTGATGGACGCTGAACCGAAGAAGGAGCTGAGCCGGAAAGCAAGGCTCTTGATTTACGGGTCGATCTACATCCCAATCCTCATCATGAGCTTTGGGTAATGACCGAAAGAACGAGATCGCGGATACAAGCGGCCGAAATGAGTTTCCTCTGTAGGGTGGCCGGGCTCGGCCTTAGAGGTAGGGTGAGAGGGACTCGGAGTAGAGCCGCTGCTCCTCTATATCGACAGGAGCCAGTTGAGGTGGTTCAGGCATGTCCCACCAGCACGAAGACACGGGTCAACTTAGGACAACCTGGAGGAAGGGTGGTCAAGGAGAGGACCGTCTGGGATTCCTACTTGGGATGCTGTCTCTGCAACCCAGACCTGGATAAGAGGAGGAAAGCGAGGTGATGATGTCCATATAAAATACTAAATTCATAGAAAAGCTGTTTAAATCAATGTACTGTATATGGCAGTGATGTCCGAAGTGCAGCCCGGGGGCCACTTGTGGCCCTCAGAGGGATTTTGTGTGGCCCTCAGCTGAATTTTAAGAATGATATAATTTATTTTTAAAATACAAAATTTATTGTCTAATCAAAGTATTTTATTTTTTATTAATCAGCTTTTTCTAGATAATTAAATTTCCTGGTAAAGAGAACCAACGCCTTCACTGAAGTTTTTAACTAAAAACAGTCGACCAATCAGATCCAGGGATACTCCACCACCTAGTTATTTTTGTCTATTGCCATATTCCTCAGAGTTAGATCAGTGGGCAAAAACTATTTGTAAGCAGCCCAGCCGCTTTACTGATCCAGCAGTACTCTTTTAGCTTTAGCTTAGCTCAAACACTGTAAGTGAATGGTACCAGATAGCATTGCCAGAAAAAACGTCCATAAAACTCACTAAATGATAATAATTCGGCCTAGTGACCTCAGTTAACATATCGACTGCAAGGGAAAATAAAAAGTAACACGAAGGAAATTACAGGTACTGTTTTTAACTCGGGACTACTTTTATGACAAAGAGCAGCTGTAACCCTCCGCTGAATGGCGCAAGGACATGGCGCACGGTTTGCAAACCGTGTGTGTGTGTGTGTGTGTGTGTGTGTGTGTGTACTGCAAAGGTTGGTGTGGTTTAACCCTTTAGATGTAAGTGATCATATCTGATTTGCACCCTAATCCAGTGGCGGATGTAGAAAAAAATTAGAGGGGGGGCCAGTCAGGGGCCAGCTGCTTTTTTAAAGGGGTACATTCTAAAACACTAAGCACTTAACATGGGGCCACATGGGGGCCAAGCTTGTTGTCAGGGGGGGCACTGCCCCCCCCCCCCCCTCAGATCTGCCCCTGCCCTAATCATAAAACTTTCACAAAAATGTTTTAAGAAAGGAATAAAAGTATTAAGTTTGTACATTTATCTTTTTTAACAAGTTAAGAAAACATTTAAAAAGGAAACTAAATCAAAAGAATTAAAACATGAAAATGAAAATCTACAAAAGTTTAAAAGTTTAGATTTACAAAGTAAAGAAAGAATACATAAAATGTTAGTTTTGTTTAAAAAAATTTACAAGTTAAATAGTATAAAATGTTCAAAAAAGAAAACAAAATGAATAAAACAAAACAAAAAAATGAAAATAAAAATGACAGAATTGAAACAGAAAAACACAAAACATATAAACAAATCAACTCAATAAAATAATTAAATCTACAAACAACAGAAATTTAAAAGAAAAAAGTTCATATTTTTACAAAAGTAAATAAAATAACTAAACAAAGAAAAATCAAATTATTATTTTTTAATTAAAGAAAAACAACAAAAATAATAATTCAGGAGGAAGCTGTGACCAGTGCTGATGCAGAGTCAGTGTCAGACTTTTAATCTACTGACTATTGTCCAACTGAAAACAGTTTTGATCCAGATGTGATTTGTCTGAGTTTAGGTTCTGTTTTCTGACTTTACATTGATGGTCAAAGTCAATGACTTCCTACTCAATGTCCTCAAAGTCAAACCTGCAGACTGAAGCTTCTCACAGCTGTCAGTTAAAGAGACATGACATCATCTGCAGCATTTGATCCTGTATTTGCTCTTTATTTGATCTTAATGCTTACTGTGTTGTTATGGTTGCTGCCTTTGCTACAGAAAGTGAAAAGAAACCTGGAAGAACATCAAGACACGACACAGCTGTCGTCCCTTTGAGGACATTTCTGTCCACCTTTGTATTTATGTCTTCTCTCAGATCAATAGTTTTCTCCACATTTATTCTCCTCCTCCATCACTCTGTCAACATCTGGAGCTCCTGACCTTTTTGTCTCGTAAAAACATTCAAACTTGGACCAGACAGAGGAGGAAACGGAAAGAATAAAATCAGGTTTCATTCATCCATTAATTAGTACAATCAATCAGGTCGATTTAAAATATTAAAACATGAATATATTCAAATCTGAAATATAAATAAATAAATACATTTCCGGGATTTCCCACAGTCCATATTTGGAATTTATATAAAAGGACACAATGACATCACAGTCGATGACATCATACTGTAGCAGAGGGCCCCGCCCTTTGTGCCTTTGATCTGTGACTTATGGGTTAGTCTACGCCTTAAACGTCTCAGTTCACCAGGCTGTTAGCAGCGAGGAACACCTAGCTTACTGTCGACGCAGTAAACTCCTGTGAATCACTCGACTCACTTTAACCTGTTTATCTTAAACAAAACTCACATTAAAACCAGAAATGTCAGCAAAAAACTCTAGAAAGTTTGAACTTTCATGGATGGAAATGTGTGAGCAAGAAAGCGACATCGATTACGACAAAGTTATAGATTTTGAACCCAGCTCCAACTCAGAGAGCTGTCAAAGTTCAATCTCACATCAAGAAATGGAGACTCCTCGTGAAGATTTCTATCTGGAACCTGAGTCTTCTCCAGAGACACAAACGTCTCAACTTGTAGAAACTCAAATGGAAACCAGTTTGTCTCCAGAGACAGAGTCTCAATCTGTGGAAATCCATCTGGAACCAACGTCTTCTGATCAAACTGCTCAGTTGATGCAGCAGGTTGACAACCTTAAAAAACAGCTACGAAATAATAATGAGCGTTTAAATCAGGAGAAAGGTAAGAGGGTTGCAGCCGAAAGAAAATGCATGACATATGTAGAAGAAATGGGTCAGCTGGAAAAAGAAATGGGTCTTCAGAAACACCTGAGGGTTGTCTCAGCCAAAAAATTTAAAGAACAAGAAAATATTATTGAGGATTTGCATCAAATTTGCAAAAACCTCAAAGGTGAGATGGAAGACGGATCCAGATTTTCGGGACTAACTATGAAAGACATGATAAAGAAGTTTGAAGACCTAGAGCAGGATTACTCTGACCTGGAGTCAAAGTTGAATAAAGAAAACCTCAACAAGATCAAAACAGAAGAGAAACATCTGAGAAAGCTGGAGAATTTTAAACAGCAGCTCGCAGAGAAAGACTTGTTCTGTGAAAAACTCCAAAACCAGTTCAACACAGAACATCAGCTGAGACTGGGTTATGAGCTGGAGGACAAGAAGGACAGAGACAAGGTCAGCATTAATAACAGTTTGAAAAAGGAGGTCAAAGGTTTGACTAAAAAGATCGCTGACCTCACTGAGATGCTGGCTCAAGCTTCCTCTGACAAAAAGCAGGTAGAGAGGAAAGTTCTCGAGGAGCAAAAGAACTTCAGACACCAGCTTAAAGAAAAGATGTCCCTCTGCCAGACGATGGAGAAAGACCTGAACCAAGAACGACAAGTCAGACTGCAAACTGAGGAAGATCTGAAGAAGTTCAGAGATGTCTTCAGTGTCAACGGGAGTCTCAAGAAGGAGATCAATGAGCTTAAACAAAGAAACATCGAGCTCCTTGAGATGAAGGGAACCTGCAATTCAAGTCTAACTGTGACCGACCAGAAGGTTCTGGAGGAGCTGGAGGACCTGAAACTCCAGCTCACAGAAAAACATGAACTTTATGCAAACTTGGAAAGAAGTTTTGATAAAGAAATTCAGAGCAAAAAGTCTTTAGAAGACCAGCTGAAGAACAGCAGACATGAAATGACAGAGAAACTCAGGGACCTTCAGAAGCTGCAGGACACAAACACTGCCCTCAATGAGGAGCTGAGACGACTCAAAGAGGAGCAACAAGAAGCAGACCAGAAGGTTCTGGAGGAGCTGGAGGACATAAACCTCCTGCTAGCAGAAAAAAATCAACTCTCTGAGGACTTGGAAAAACATTTTGCTGAAGAAATCCAGAACAGAAAGTCTTTAGAAGACCAGCTGAACAACAGCAAAGATGTAATAACAGAGAAACTCAAGGACCTTCAGAAGCTGCAGGACAAAAACACTGCCCTCAATGAGGAGTTGAGACGACTCAAAGAGGAGCAAAAAGGAGCAGAGACGAAGGTTCTGGAGGAGCTGGAGGACATGAAACTCCAGCTCGCAGAAAAAAATCAACTTTGTGCAAACTTGGAAAGTAGTTTTGCTAAAGAACACCAGAGCAGAACATCTTTAGAAGTCCAGCTGAAGAACAACAACCAAAATGTAAAGACAAAGCAGTTCAAGGAGCTTCAGAAGCTCCAGGACAGAAACACTGCCCTCAATGAGGAGATGAGACGACTCAAAGAGGAGCAAAAAGAAGCAGAGCAGAAGGTTCTGGAGGAGCTGAAGGACCTGAA
>SSNR01000161.1:208452-218604 GCA_006937965.1 Callopanchax toddi | reverse complement strand
CCCCCCCCCCCCCCCCATTGCCATGCTAGGAGAAAAAGAAGAGGGTTTAAAATCCAAATCCTGTGGGATGCAGTGAAAAAATTAATCTACTCTACCACCGTCACTATGTTACCTTCAGGAGGCTGCATGGGGAAATCCATGAGAAGGAACCTGCAGTTGACCTCGTTCATCACACAGATACTAAACCGTTACTGCTGTTTCTTCATGTTTGATCCAAATTACATCAAAGTAAAGTAGTACAGGTGTAACAACGAGCAGTGTTAATGCAACACTTAAAGAGTCAATTTCAACACTGGGCCAGGGAACATATGGTCCCGCCCTGTGTAGTTTTAAAGTTACTCTTGCCTCAGTGTTACATTTTCAGAGTCATTTTTACTCTGACTAGAGTTGATTTGAGCTATAGAGTAAAACTCAAGTTACACTGACCGTTGTCAATCAGTTTTTACTCTACAAGATAAATAACACTGATGGTGTTATTTAAGTATGACACTGCTACTTCTCTAGTGTTATTTGAAATCAACCCTCATAAATTAGTCTTCATAAGTGTCAGATGTTTTTAGCTCTTCAGTGTAAATAAAATTATATTTCTAGACAGTGTTAATATGTAACTACTCCACTGTAGAGAAGTAGAGTTTTCTTGTGAATTGAGCTAAACCACTTCAGTTTTTTCACCCCCTGAAAATAAACAGATTAGACATCACTAAAAATCATTAGTTGATTGAAAAACCATCAACATACATAAAGACATTCACACCTAATATCGTTTGTTAAAATAATTTTGATTTTGTAATCAGTACAAAAAACTGTATTAAAAAAGGGAAGAGATAAAACATTTAAATGATCAGAAAAACATTTGTTTTTTTTACAAAACAATTCAGGATAATATTCTGCAGTCAAGTACAATTTATGTCAGTCAAAAGACGAGTAAAATAAATATTTTAAATTGTAGAGCAACAGTTAAAGTCACTTTATTTGACTAGAATAAAAACCTACAGCATTAATAAAAATCTGTTACAAACTGAAAACTGGACACATCCAGAAAAACATTCAAACTCTTAAACATGACATGAGGTCACACGAGCTGTCATTTGAGTTTAAACATTATCATGTAGTGCTGCATTGAACTCTTAAATATTTATCTTCATTTGTGTGCTACAGGGTTCTGTTCTCTTCAACATCTATATCACTTAAGAACGTTCCTTATTACAAGAGATGTTCCGTTTTACTGTATATCCTGTTTAAAGGCACACGCAGTTTGGGCTTGTTTTTAGCACCCCCTAGTGTCCGTTTAAAATCAGGCTTATAAAAACAAACCGTTGTCCCCTCCTTGCGCTGTGCGCCTGTGTTTTCAATCACCAGATGAAGCTTTTCTTTGTTTCTTTGGAGGCTCCGCCATGACAAACACAATACAATAGATGTCTCAGCTCATGATGTCTGAGTCTTCAGCTCGTCTGTCCTGAGCACGTTCTCAGCAGTGGTGGCTGGTGACATTTTATTTTGGTGGTCAGTTCCCTAAAAATGTGGCGCTGTTAGGTCACACACAGTTTTGGTCTAACCCTAACACATCAAACAGTAAAGAAATCATAAGGTCTGCATAAGGCAGGCGTGTCCAAAGTGCGGCCCGGGGGCCACTTGCGGCCCGCTGAGTGATTTTCTGTGGCCCTCAACTGCATTTCCAAAATGGTAGAATTTAGTCCTTTTTTAAAAAATGTTGTATTTATAAATTTAAATGTTTCAGTTCAATCTGAAGAATTAGTTTTTCATTACCCAGGTTTATTCTTTTAATTAAATTTCCTGGTAAATAGAACCACCAACTCTTACTAAACAGCAGACGTGAACTTCTTTCATCAAATCTGGCTAAATCCTGCTGCTTTACTGAAGAAGGAGGGGCCCAGATCCCGTTCTTGTTGCTGATAGCAGACTGGAATTTATTTTCAAGAAACTATAAAACAACTGACCAATAAAATCCAGGGAATTTGATGCTTTTCTTTTACTGAAGCAAACATTTGAAACCCGTTTATGTCCATTTTTGAGCAGTACAAAATCAGAAAATCACTCTAAAACCATTTTTGCATTTTTAAAATGAAAAAAAAGAAATTTATTTGGCCCCCGAAGACTTTTAACTTGGAGATTTCGGCCCCCATCTTGAAAAGTTTGGACACCCCTGGCATAAGGAGACCTTAGAATAATATCAATAGAATCAGAAACAAAGAGGGTGTGTTTTTACCTCTTAACAGTATAAATAGTAACAGCTTTGGTTTATGGTTACATCTTTGTGGAAGAGACTTCTTAATAAAAATATTTACTGCTACTGCAGTATAATATAAATATGTTTTCAGTGCTTCAGTTCCTTTTCATTGTTTTTCACCAGGTGGCGCTAGTTTTTTCATATATGATGGAGGGAGGTCTAGTGAGGCAGGGAGTAGTAGGTGCAACCAGAGGGTTGTCGGTTCAAATCCCACATCCAGCTGAGATACAGCTTTTCTTTTTAAGCAAATATTTAAAGCCAACAGCAGAGATTAGCATACAAACCAGAAACTTGAACATGTTTATGCTCCCAGCAGGTCCCAGAGGTCATGTGATCAGTTCATGCAAGGGCTGAAAAATAAACGGGGGCAAAGATTTTTGATCCCAGACCCAGGACCTCTGTGGATTTGTTTTGAAGCAGATCATCTTAAACTTTATTTGTTCCATATATTAAATTTGCCAGTCTCCAGATTTGTCTCCCATTGAAATAAATCCTGAAGTATCGTGGAGCCTAACTGGATCATCTCTAACTAACCCATCTAATGTTCGATCTGTAGCTGTGGTGCACCGTTCACCCAGCGTCTCATCCACCACCCTGTTCACGTCTCACAGCCTCACTCCGTCTTCTCCCTGCAGACTCGGTATGACGGGTTCATTTAACCAGGCGGGCTTCAGAAGTGAAGGAAAACAAATTGGCCCCAGCCTGCGTCTGGCGGCTGGCTTTGTGCAACTGAACCGAATGACTCATTTAGCCGTAATCTGCAACAAAGGGAGGGAGAAGACGTTGACATCTCCAGGGGGGTTGGACCCTGTTATTTGTGGGGCTATAATGGCTTTTTGAGTTGAGTGTCTGTGTGTGTGTGTGTGTCCTGCAGACGCGTCTGAATTGATTTCTTAGAGTAAAGAACAGATGCTTTTCTCTGTCAGTTAACAGAAGTTTAATTTTCTACATTTGGTCCCCCAAAACCGGACTTGTTTTCTAAAACTTGTAGTGACGATTTGGTAAATGATTAAATACAGTTCTAATGTTTATCTGTGGTGTTTCTTTAAACATCTAAAACATTTTCTTAGAAGGATTAACTGTTACTTAGCTTTATTTCATTTTCCAAGTTATTAGTGTTACTTCTATTGAACAGCTCCTCACATGTGTTCTAACCTTCTGTCCCCCTTAGTGTGTCTCTTTGACCTGGAACAGCCTCTGAATACATTTAGGATTACCGGTGTACCAAGGCCTCCTGATGAAAAGTCTCATATGATTAGAAACTCTGATTGGTCACTTTTATTACCAGGTATAGCTCGTAATACTTTTAGAATGAGGAACACAGCTCAGGGTTTCTGCAGGTTTAAGGAAGCCAAATTTAAGGCTTTTTAAGACCCCTTTTAAGGCAACTTTGATCAAATTTAAGACCTTACATTCACGAAATGGGAAAGGGGATGTGACCACCTTACAAATAGTTCTGACTAAGCCTTTATTGGAACTGAAAGTGCAGAAAAAATAACAAACATCAAGATAATTGATCTGCATTATATCTTATGGAAGCGAATTGCATTCACCTGAAAATAATAAAAAAGCTTTTTTTTCTGAATTAACGAGATAATAACAGCCTTAAGTGACTCTTGCAGTCCGGTGTGTCTCAGTTTGTGATCTTCGTAATCCGGAAATCATAGAAATTTAAGACCTTTGGACACTGAATTTAAGGATGTGTATATATATATATATATATATATATATATACATACACACACACACACACACACACTTTCTTTGGTCAGTGTTTGTTGTATGGTGTCAAGAAAGTGACTAAAAATGAACTTTTCTACAAACATTTCCTGTCAATTTGATTAAAAAGACAAAGTGTTGATGAATTCATTATTTATTGACTAAATCAGCTCATGAGTAGGACCATTAGTTTACTATTAGTTCATTATCAAAGCACTTGTTATGGCCCTTATTTGGAAGTCTCCCCAAAAAGTAACTGTTAAAAATTCATATTAATGTCATAAAACCAAAAACAAAGGCTGTCAAGATGTTTTACCTTCTAAATATTTTTAATCACTGAGGCTAAACCTACCAGACACACTGGTGAGTCAGTCCGTTATGATCAATGGTAACACAGTAAAACTCAACAGTCTTCATAATAAACCCATAAAACCAGGCTTAGATCAGCAGCACCCTCTAATGGACAAACAGTGTTACTGCACTCAGTTCAAACAAGTCAAACTCTCACTCAACACTGATAGAAAAAAGTTTTAATCCAAACAAATGACTTGCAGAAAATTCCACTGTACAATGTTATCTTATTTTACACAACAATAAGAGCCGGGTGGCTACAGTTTAAACCCGATGATGTCATAGTCACAGACGAGTTCACAAGTCAGAAACTGTGTGTTTGGACACAGGATGTAACAAAGAAGTAAGGTGCAAGAAACTTTGCAGGTAAACTTTTTAAAAAATATGTAAAAAATGACATTTAATGCACATTAGTGGTTCTGTTGTTTAAGAGAAAAATCAGTAACATCACACGACAGATGAGAGAAGGGCCGAGTGTTTCACATTTATACAACACAAAGAGAACAACGTGACTCTGAACAGCACCTCACACACAAAGTAACAGCTCCCATCTGCATGGGTAACAACACACGCCACAAAACACGGGTATGAAAAGGAGTCTGTTGATGTGAAGAAATGAATCGCATCAAAAACAACTAACTCCGCCTCAGGAGTTCAGAATGTGATCACAAAACAAAAAGAGTGACGTTCAACACTTCAATCGCCTTCATTACAACATCCTCCACACGTTCTGCTGTCCAATCAGGATGCAGCAGCAACAAACTTTACACAAAAATACTTTATACTATAAAAAAAAAGCATATTTCAGGCAAAAAATGTTCATCTCAACTTTCCAGATTATATGAGATCCTCATCTTCTTTACTTTTAGAATTGTCACTGAAAAAAATTGGCTCATTTCTCCTTTAAGGAATCAGTTTAGTGGATAAAGGATTTCTGAGCTGAAAATCTGAGACTGCTGCACCTAAAGCCCACTTCACCAGAGAGTTCACCTCTCGCAAAGAGCCAGATGAACACGCACACGTTCATCTTCTGATGAGAAAACTTTCAAACACGCCGTCTTTATCAAACCAAACCACATCTCACCTCACACACGATGTAACAGAAACCAGCCGACCGCTCTCTCTCTGTTAAAACATTCTGAAAACGGAGTCTGCTGAGAGCGAAGGAAGAGGAGCAGAAAAGAATCCCGGGAATAAATACGACACACAAACATGAACAACCACAGAAAACGTGTTCATGATAATCAGCTTCCTTCATGCAGGATGACACACCGACATGTATTTCTGCTCATTTTGAACAGGTTCTGCTTCAACCAGTCCAAACATTAGTGTTTATCTGAGACCTCCTTCATCACGCAGCTGGATTTAAAATAACACCAACCCTGAATCCTACATGTTCGCTCAGCTCAGGGCGTCATTTAAAGGTAACCAGCTATTCTGAAGTGTTTATTTTAAAAAATCTAACCCGATATAGATGGCTTCTTGATCAGCCTCCGTTTAGAGAAATGGAGTTTACATCCCTCAGGCTAACAGCTCATCTAAATGCAGCTAAAACTAAAGTTTTACGGTTATTTTGTAAGAAATATAAAAAGGTTTGGCTGCTCATCAATAATCATGTCATGTGAAACTGACAACAGGATAAAGTTGATCATCAGTACGGAGGGATTTCGACTGTTTCTCCAAACAAAGGCTGTTCACATAGGCTATCATGTAGTAATTAATTCTACCTTTTTACACTTAAACACTTCAAAATGTCTAGATACCTTTAAATATCCCTAAAAAGTCAGGGTTATAGTCCAAGTTCATTTTATATTCATGTGAAATTTGAAAAACTGAGCATCTCAAACCAAAACGACAACAATAAAAATACATTAAAAACATCACAGCTCCCAAAAGTACTTTAACCTCCCAACAATAATAAAAAAAGTGTCTAAAAATGTTCAAACTAGGTTTAAAAATAATGAGGACTCTACAGCAGCTCGGCTCTCTAGTGGTGATTTCTCTGCTGTGGTCCTAAATATTACCAGATGTCTTCAACGAGAGTTCAAATAAACAGACCTGTAATGGATCAGAGGTTCTTTATAGCTGAATGTAAGACGAAGACACCGCTGACAAACACAAAGCCTTTTAACTGATATTAGTATTCCAGTTAACTGACTATTAATCGTAAAAAAACATCAAATATTAAATACATGTCCAAACCTGCCTGTACCTTTATAGGAAGGTGACTGGAGTCTGTCTGTTAGTGAAAACAAGCCTCACCATGAGATAACCAGACCAGGAGTAAAAACATGAACAAGTCCAGGGTGAGGTGAGAGCAAGGCTTCAGGTTTCAGTGAGACAAACCCATCCTGGAGACCGAGGAAGAGTCCTGCTGAGAGATGAAGATTATATATCAGTAGTCACATCAAATAAGGATTAACCCTAAAATTTTTTTACATTTCAACCATTCTGTTGTTGCAGATTGTAAAAGTTTGAGGTTAGGCTGTCAAACACGCTGTCAGGCATGTTGCTTTGTCCAAAAAGGCTGCAACTTCAAAGTTAAGGACATTTAATCAACTCTAAGGCAAATACAGGAGAAATCCTCAATCGATACAAGAAAAATGTCCCCCTGTTCAGGAGGCAGGCTCAGATTTAACCACTGAACCAGGAGCAACGAGGAACCAACTGAAGCTGTGGCTCCTCCCCTTCCTCTACGGTCAATTCTACAACATCAGCATCATTATAGACCCCTTGACGCGTGACGTCACGCGGCCAAAGTCCCGCCCCCCAGCTTCTGGCTGGGGGGCAAGAAGACGGCTCAGCCCCGTTGTTATTATCCGTCAATTGTCAATAAATGGAGCTAAATAGCGACAAAATAAACTATCAGCATGGTTAACACATGCAAGCTGCACAAATAAATGAAAGAAGGACAGTAACGTAACATTTCACTGGTTTCCAGCTGATAAAATCACCAAAGTCGGAGACTTCTAGTGGATTAATCACCACATCGTGGAGCCAAAGTCTCATCACAGGTAAAAAAGTTAAATATCTGCCTCATATGTAGTTATAGCCATCTAATGACTTATAAGCCTTTGTAACCTGGTTAAATGAGTTTATTTTTATATAATTAGACAAAATGTGCTCCGTAATCGGAGCAGGCAGACATAGGGAGTGCAGAATTATTAGGCAAATGAGTATTTTGACCACATCATCCTCTTTATGCATGTCGTCTTACTCCAAGCTGTATAGGCTCAAAGCCTACTACCAATGAAGCATATCAGGTGATGTGCATCTCTGTAATGAGAAGGGGTGTGGTCTAATGACATCAACACCCTATATCAGGTGTGCAGAATTATTAGGCAACTTAACAAAAACTAATATCTACCCATTTCAATGATTTATTTTTACCAGTGAAACCAATGTAACATCTCCACATTCAGAAATCTACATTTCTGACATTCAAAAACAAATCAAAAACAAATCAGTGACCAATATAGCCACCTTTCTTTGCAAGGACACTCAAAAGCCTGCCATCCATGGATTCTGTCAGTGTTTTGATCTGTTCACCATCAACATTGCGTGCAGCAGCAACCACAGCCTCCCAGACACTGTTCAGAGAGGTGTACTCGTTTCCCTCTTTGTAAATCTCACATTTGATGATGGACCACAGGTTCTCAATGGGGTTCAGATCAGGTGAACAAGGAGGCCATGTCATTAGTTTTCCTTCTTTTATACCCTTTCTCTCCAGCCACGCTGTGGAGTACTTGGACGCGTGTGATGGAGCATTGTCCTGCATGAAAATCATGTTTTTCTTGAAGGATGCAGACTTCTTCCTGTACCACTGCTTGAAGAAGGCGTCTTCCAGAAACTGGCAGTAGGACTGGGAGTTGAGCTTGACTCCATCCTCAACCCGAAAAGGCCCCACAAGCTCATCTTTGATGACACCAGCCCAAACGAGTACTCCACCTCCACCTTGCTGGCGTCTGAGTGGGACTGGAGCTCTCTGCCCTTTACCAATCCAGCCACGGGCCCATCCATCTGGCCCATCAAGACTCACTCTCATTTCATCAGTCCATAAAACCTTAGAAAAATCAGTCTGGAGATATTTCTTGGCCCAGTCCTGACGTTTCAGCTTGTGTGTCTTGTTCAGTGGTGGTCGTCTTTCAGCCTTTCTTACCTTGGCCATGTCTCTGAGTATTGCACACCTTGTGCTTTTGGGCACTCCAGTGATGTTGCAGCTCTGAAATATGGCCAAACTGGTGGCAAGTGGCATCTTGGCAGCTGCACGCTTGACTCCTCTCAGTTCATGGGCAGTTATTTTGCGCCTTGGTTTTTCCACACGCTTCTTGCGACCCTGTTGACTATTCTAAATGAAACGCTTGATTGTTCGATGATCACGCTTCAGAAGCTTTGCAATTTTAAGTGTACTGCATCCCTCTGCAAGATATCTCACTATTTTTGACTTTTCTGAGCCTGTCAAGTCCTTCTTTTGACCCATTTTGCCAAAGGAAAGGAAGTTACCTAATAATTATGCACACCTGATATAGGATGTTGATGTCATTAGACCACACCCCTTCTCATTACAAAGATGCACACCACCTGATATGCTTAATTGGTAGTAGGCTTTCGAGCCTATACAGTTTGGAGTAAGACAACATGCATAAAGAGGATGATGTGGTCAAAATACTCATTTGCCTAATAATTCTGCACTCACTGTAATGTCATTGATTTTATGTTTACTGAGCTCATCAGGTAGGTCAAAAGTATAAAAATGATTTATTTATTTATTCATAAACTGTCTCTCCTGAGATCAGCCCATTTGTTCGGGAGAGGACGGAGTTCGGAGTCGGCAGCTCCAGTGTTGGTTTTGTGTTTCGGTTCACGGAGCTCATCAGAACAAACAGAATCTATTAATGTTGTCACCGTAATCCTTCAACATTAACCCGCGCGACGCAGAAGAGATCGGATTACTTTTTCGTTGCATCAGCTGAGTGAACTTACACCGGACTTTAGTCCAGACGGCCCGGTTCAGAGGGCTCCAGCAGGCTAGCTCTACAGCTAGTTAACTTATTCAAATGGATTTAAGATCTACTCCTCACATAAAGCTCTCAGTAACGCCGCCCCTCCTGACCTCTCTGCTCCCCTAAATCACCATCACCTCTCCCCCTGTCTCAGACAACCATTTCAAAGCATCGGGAGTTTTTTCCGTAGTCGTTCCCACCCTACGGGACACACTCTGGCTCCCTTCAGAAATCCGGACCTATTTAACCAAGCATTTAACCCCCGTTAATTTGTTTAACCTATTTGTCCGATATGTTTTGTTTCCTGCTTCATTTTTTAAAATCTGTAAAACATCTTGGAGTTGTTAAAAGCGTTTTATTTTGTTAGTTTAAACCGCAGAGATACAGCTCTGTTTAGCTGCCGGAGCTGGGCTTTTGCCCTCCAGCGGCTTGTCCAAAAGTACACGGATGAAAACAATAACATTCAAGGGGTCTATAGGTCCAGTTGCCATGGTTACCAAGGACCGCTCCCTTCATAACTTCGCATCCTTCTGCTACATCTTTGAATTTTATCATTCTGTTTCTGACCCACACATTTTAATCTTTTCCCTAATTGTAAAACATTTTATAATAATATATAATAAAATAATGTTTATAATCTCATCTTTACCTGCTAGTAGTGTTTTAGAACTATAATGTTTATAAAGTGTTTTATAAGTTATTTTAAAACCCCACAATGCACCTGGGTTTAAATATGGCCGCTTGCTCTTTAAAGTGTTAAAAGCCATCTCACACTGCAGAACCAGCCTCATATCAGTGATTACCCCCCCCCCCCCCCCCCCCCCCCCCCCC
>SSNR01000161.1:172184-208442 GCA_006937965.1 Callopanchax toddi | reverse complement strand
ACCCCCCCCCCCCCCCCCACACACACACACACACACACTCAGGTAGGAGGTTCACCAGTCTGAAGTGTGAAACATTAAGTTTAACCCTGAAGCAATCAGAAATATTAAGTTCTCTATTTAAAAAAAAACAAACCTCCATCACTGCCATGAGCAACACGACTACACATCGGTTTACATCCACTCATCACGAGCTAAACTTCCTATTAATTCTGGTCTTTTAACGATGGATTTAAAGTGTTCTTCTTCTATAATGGAATAATTACACAGCAGCACTCATCTTCAATGATTCCTAAAAACAGAATTCGGTTCATGAGTTTTTTGAATTTACTGTGGATTTTCTTTATTCGCCACAGGGTCAATGTTCTTCCTACAGACTCACACTCATTCACCTGAACTTTTAGCTAGAGGTGCTGAAGGTTCTAGAAGGTCCTAACTTGATGAGGTCCAGGCTGAAACTCCTTCAGCTGAAACCAAACCTTTTTTCTCCTCCTGCCCCCAAGAGCAGCAGTGATTTATTGACTCAAACTTCTAACAGACACAAAGAATCTTCATAATGATGTAAATTCTAACCACGGTGGTCTTTGTTCCAGTGTAACCGTGTTTACAGGTCGGTGTTACTCTACTGGTGCTGCTGTAGGAACATTCAGCGAGTCAGAACACCGGTCCAGTGTTTATCTGTCTGACTGATTCAGCTCAGTCTGAAACGACTAATACCAAATTAAACTACAATCAGAATAAAAATACCTCCTTCAGTCAACATGAAGCTTCCATTAAATACATCTGCTGCAGGTTGAAGTCTCTCTGAGTGATTTGAGCAGCAGCAGCTGATAGCTCTGTTAGCTTAGCATCCTCAGCAGGAGGGTGAACTCTACATGTTAGCTGACACCTATACGTCTGAACAAGCAGCCGGTTTAAAGCCAAAGAAATCCCAGAAAGACAACTTTTTGGTTTTTGACAACTAGGTTCTCCATTTTTGGACTTTTGAATTCTAAATAAGCATGACAGTCCGTGTGCGTTTACATTGCTCCGCCCACAAAAATGTCAAAACATCACCTGCTCGAATAAATCACCCATCGTCATCTGTTGGACTGACGAACACTGGCTAGGAAAATGTCTTAAACTGGACCCGTTTAGATCTGAGTAGAATACCCTGATCTGGACTTTTATGTCAAAATGACTTGTTTTCTATCTGACCCTAACACGAGGAAGCAGGATTTAATGAACTCCAGCATCAACAATTCTGACTTATTTACTTTCTGTCCATTCTAGCTGTTTGTTGAATCAATGAAACAAAATGCTGACATTCTGAAAGAGTTTAAAGACGCTGTCAGAACGTGTCTTACCTTAGAAACCTTAAATACTTTGTCTTTGTGAAAAGTAAACTCTGGGTTTTTGACCACCAGTCCTGCTTTCCCCATGATGGGATCCGTCAATGGGCTGTTCACCTGTACACACACACACACACACACACACACACACACACACACACACACACACAGAAGAAAACATGAATTACAGGACTGACATATTTGATGTAAACTGAAGATCTAAGCTGGGACTCAAAGAGGAATCAAGAAAACAAAACGCGCGTCTCACCGCTTGCAGGAGGACGTTCTCTTTCCCGGGCCTGCTGACGCCGTCGGGGGAGATGTGTCTGACCCGCCTCTCTCCTGTCAGCTGCTCACCTCGAGCTCTACGCTGTAGCAGCAAATACAAAACAGGATGTAAGAGGCTGGTGCAGCTCAGGTTATCAGTTACTGAAATGAGGGCATTTTGTCAGTTATTCAAGTTTTAGAAACTATTAGGAAGCTCTTTGGTTCATGATTCTCTCTTTAGAAGTTACAATTAAAAACCAGCTGTATAGAAGGAGATGTTTGTTTACCTTGATGAGGCCACCGAAGGAGCGGGAACGTGGGTGTTTCTTGGTGGGAGCTAAGGAGGCCTGGTGGTCTTCATTAGGAGGGACAGCCGTCTGTTTGACTAACTGAACATACGACACAAACTTAGATGTTACATCAACCTGAACCCTCACTTCCTGTTTCTATTCTGACCACTACAGGTTAGAATTAAAGGTTCCTGGACTCGACCTGTCGAACGAGTTTCTTCTTCTTAGCGGAGTCGGGCATGTTGTGGTGAACGTGTCTAAATAGCTCCTTCAAGGCCTCCTCGGTGTATTGTTGAGCTGGGGACTGGTACTGGTCCTGAGAGCCGGGGCCCAGGACAGCCGTCCTCTTCAGAGGCAACACGGTCCGCTGAGCAGAACTGCTGCTTGACGCCAGAAGATCCAGATCATCCTGAGAGAGCAGAGAGCCGACGGCATAATGACATTAATAGTTTCAGATTTAGTCACCGAGTAACGCATGAGTGGAGCGCTCAGTTATCTCCCATCTTAAAATATGAGCAAAGTCATGATAGAAAACTAACCTATAACAAAGTGACTGTTTCAAATATGAGCTGAAAGTCAAAGAACCTGAAGAGCAGCAGCAGAAAATCAGATCGAAGGGCAGAAAAAGGAAAGAACAGGAAGGAAAAAGTAAATAATAAACTCCATTAAAATCCATGAAAAACTCCACAGGTAAATGGCAGAAACCTTTAAACAGATAAAAAGGTGAAATCACTCCAAAATCACAAAACATTTAACAATAAGATCTGCTCATACGCTCTGATTGTTCAGCAAATTATTAGAAGGTGTCCAGCTCAGTGGAGTGATGACATCATCAAGGTTCATCTGAAACGTTCATAAAATTTTTACTCTGATTTTACAAAAACAGTGTCAATATTTTAAAAAATGGCCAGAATATTTCACAAAAATCTGAAGGTCTTAAAATAGATTTCAAACACAAGTCCTAAAACAGCTGAATGTTTTATTAGTAGCTGAGAAAAAGAAAATCCAATCCTGGTTATTTATAAAGCACATCTAAAACCAACGAGTTAAAACCAAAGTGCCGTACTGTAGTAAAATATAAAAATTACATAAAACAGGATATAATGAACAACACACACAGAGAAAACAGAACCATAGAGGTTAAAAGACTAAGACAGGGTTCCTACAGGATTCTTCTAGTCAAATTCAAGTCTTTTTAAAGTGATAATATGCAACTTTTTCATGTTTTTAAATCTTTTCCTTGAGCCAGTCTGTGCTAATCTGACCCTTTACAGAGTTAATGAAAAGTCACTTAGCCCCATCTGGTGGTTAGATCCGGAATACCACGATTACAAGATCTCCGTCGCCGTCACGGTACCCAGGAAGTCACGTGTCTCACGAGGGTTAGGCTAACCCAAAGTGGCTAGCTGTTATGCTAGCTCTGGAGTGTTTTTAGCTCATGATTCCTGATTTTTTTCCATCTCTCCCTGCTTGAACACAGCTGATTTCTTTGAAGGAGTAAATAACCGCTCCTGTAGAAAGCTATGAAGGCTGAAGAGACATTTCAACAGGTAGATTTAGCTGTTTCTAAGCAAGAACTATGGGCTATTTTATTTAATGCAGTGATTTAAAACGGACACCAGAGGGAGCCCAAAACAAGCAAAACTGCATATTATCACTTTAAGACCTTTTTAAGACCATTTTATATACAAATTTAATACCCATTTCACAGACCTATCGACAAGGAAAAACAAAAGAACAAAATAAAAGAAAAGAAATGTGGAATGTGCAAAGTATAACAAGTTATGTAATCAGAATAATGGTGGTTGACAGATGAAACCTTCGAGGTGAAATGCGATACGGAGAAGTGACACACAGCACACATTTTAAGATCCAGATATCAAAATTCAAGACTTTTTCCAAGTCTTTTTAAGATATTATTTTCAAATTCATGAATTCAATGCTTTTAAGACATTTTAAGACCCCGCGGGAACCCTGTAAAATAAACAAATACCTCACACTGTGTCAACAGCTATCGAATATAGAAGTGTTTGTAAAAGTGATTTAAAACAGGAGGTCTGATATGTAATGGGAGCCTGTTCCAGAGTCCTCTGAGCTTCAGCCTTGGTTCTGGGACCAGAAGCTGATCTGAGGGCTGGTGATAGAACATCGGACTGAAGCAGGTCAGAGAGGTACCGGGGAGCAAGGCCGTTCATTTATAGACCATCAGGAGGATTTTATCATGTACTCTGTGGTGCTCAGGGAGCCAATGGAGAGATGACAGAACTCATGTCTTCGTGTCTGTCAAGTCGCTCTCCAATTGGCTGCACGTCAAATTCCACAGGCAGCTTCTCAGGGGACACCTGCGATGTTGGGTCAAGACAATACATAACGTTTGGTTTCCCAGATTTGCGATGGGAGCGGTCCTGACGGCTGCTGCAGACGTGAGGTCAGAATCCTGTGGTCATTAGTATCAAAAGAACCAAAACTACAAGCGTCCGTTAAACCCTCAAAAGTGCTGTTTTAGTGCTATGAAAAAGTTTGAAACTAAGAAAAGGTAAAAAAAAAAAAAAAACACAGAGAAAAAAGAACAGGATCACTCAGCATTCAGACACCAACAACCTGTAGCTGTGGTTGTAGGTCTCCACCCACCAGTTACACAGTTCACTGGACAGGATGAACAAATTAAACGAGGTGCTGTTTTGTTTCATTCCAACACGATCAAACCAAAAGCAGAACTTTGTAACCTAATGTTGTAACCTGTTACTGACCTTGGTCTGCAAAACCTTTGACCCACTGAAGTGAAGTTTGGCGTATTCCCGCAGGTAGACGGGAGCCTGGACACAAGTACACACACCTCAGATAAAACACAGGTTACCCATCAGAATGAAGACAGTTCTGCTCTGTGTGTGTGTGTGTGTGTGTGTGTGTGTGTGTGTGTGTGTGTGTGTGTGTGTGTGTGTGTGTGTGTGTGTGTGTTCTATACTCACCCTGAAGAGTTTCTGAGAGTGTTTGATGAGAAAAGCCATGCTGTTGTTCAGCTTCTTCAGATTGTCTTTGAGGTCACCAGCTGTCATCTAAAGTAACAGAAACAGAAAACAAAGACTTTGTAAAATCAGAATTACAGAAAAGTTCAACAGATTTATCAATAAGGAGAAATTAAACTAGAGAGAAAACGCAATGTTCTCTGAATATGAGTACAAACATATGTACAAGCATGCATGCATACATATACCGTCTACACACACACACACACACACACACACACACACACACACACGTTTTTTCTTCACTTTTTTACAACACGCAGTAAATAAAATTGAACACGTCACCAGTTTTCTAAGTAAATATACTTCTAAAGGTGCTATTAATGTAAACATTTTCCCCAAACTGATCCAATCCACATATACAAAGAAATCAAACCATCCATGTCCATATTAAGTTATGTGTAATAATAAAATTGATTAACAGAGAAAAAGTATTGAACACATGAAGAAAGGAAGGTGCAAAAAGGCCTGGAAAGTCCTGACACCAGCTGTAATTAGGGCTCGAGTACCTCGAATAATTCGAGTACAAAAAAGCCTCGAGCCTTCATTTAATTCATGTTTAATTAATTCATGGCTTTGCAATCGCCCGGGGTCATGTTTCACCCAGACCAAAATAAGTGACGCACATACACACTGCACTGTAGCGAATGTAACTTAACTTTCTCTTAAGCCATGGCGGACAACTAGACCATACTAGTACTAGACCGGTACAAACCGAAAGACGTTGGTAGGTACCGGTACCGAAAAAACACGGTGCCGACTTTGGAACTTTTACTATAAAATGTCCCTGTAAATGAGATGCTTCATTTATCCGCCTGCGCAGCTACACGGGTGGAGACACAGGTGAGACGGAGGAGCAGATAGCCCCTCCCCTCCCTGTCAAAACAGCATAGTGAGTTTTGGGTTAAAAATTCCAAAAAACTCTAAAGTTTGGCCGCATTTTGGAAAGGTAAATGGGAACAGAGCAAAATGCAACATATGCTATGAGATTTGTGCCGCGAAAAACAGGCATTCCAGCAATTAGTCGAAGCAAAGCATCGCGTATGGAATTAACTTGCTGCTGCAGGTTCACTTCAGTCCGACTGAAAAAAAAGGTGTGAGGGGAAGACAGTTACATAACAGAAAGTTCAGAGGTAAGCAATAAATACCGGTAATACTAGTAAATGCACTTATATGCCACAAAACCATGGCTTATATATATTTCCTATTTACAATTTTTTTTTCATACTGTTATTTTCTCTCAGGTTTATACATTGTGCATGTAATTTATACATACATATATATTTATATGTATGTATATTCATGTATATTTATATATACATACATATAAATTTATATGTATGTATATTCATGTATATTTATATATACATACATACATACATACATACATGTAATTTATTAGAGTACTCGATTACAAAAATATTCGATAGCTGCAGCCCTAGCTGTAATCAATCAGCAATTAGAAAACAACCCTGTCACTTAGTGCAGATCAATATCAGCTGCTTCAGTCCAACTGATGGTCAGCATAAAGGGGTCTCATTACCAAGGTGTCACAGTAGAAACATCTCAGGAAAAACCAAAGAGCTTCTCCAGACCGTCACAATTTTATTGTTGCTAAATATATCAATGGCGTTGTTAGCAAAAGTATTTCTACATTACTAAAGGTTCCAGTGAGCTGTTGGGACCGTAATGTGAAGAAGTCGAAAAAAAACTTCATTTCACCATAAACAGTCCTGGACCAGGTGCTCCACGTAAGACCTCAGACAGAGGAGTGGAAAGATTTGTGGAGAGCTTCAGAAGGACCAGAAATCAGCAGGAACAAGAGTTTCAAAGAAAACAGGAAGTAATGAACTCAACCTCCATGTCCTGTGGCAGCTCACCACCAGGACTCTACGATGAAGAAACAGCAGTTTTAGGTGTTTAAAGTTCACTGAGCAACATTTAGACAAACCTGTGAAACACTGGGAGGATCTAGTCTGGTCAGAGGAGACCAGAACTGAACTCTATGGAGGCCATAATGTTTGGAGGTCAAAGGTCACTGCATAGTTTGGAGGTGGAGCATCATGGTGTGGGTCTGGTTCTCAGCAGACGGCTCTGGAACACTTCATATAATCAAAGGAAGGATGAAAATGTATGAAAACATTCTGGATAAAAACCAGGATGATGAAGATGAAACCAGGAGGATGTTTCAGCAGGACAATGATCCCAAACAGCCAAGAACCTCTCTCAGAGGTCATAGGAGGATCTGAAGACCAGAATCACACCTGAGACTAGTTTCTCCTCCAGGAGGCGTCTGGAAGCTGCAGCACCAACAAAGACTTTAGACCGAGAATTAAATCTATTTCAGGAAGAATCTAATGTACTTTTTCACTGAGTCATTCTGTTTTATTACACAGAACTGGACATGGATGGTTTGATTCCTTTGTGTGTGTGTGGAGGATGAGTTGTTACCAACATCTGGTGAGAATTTCATGTCAATAAAACCTTTAAAGATAGATTTAGTTTGTAAAGTAATGACATGTTCAATACCACTTTAGGTAGATGGAGATGCATCAGAGATCTAATCTTACATGTCTGGGCCAGAGGACATGTGGAGCGAACATGAGGGCCAGGTTGTAGGCAGACATCTTGTTCTTGTCCTGTTGTTTAGCAGTGTGGTACAGCAGGTCCAGCAGCAGCTTGAGCAGCGAGCGGTTAGCCTGAGGCAGCAGCAGGAAGAGAAGCTGCAGTGCCTCAATTTGACGCTCCTTGTTTGGTATCGTAGTTTTGTTGCCTTGTTCATCAAACAGAGTCATGTCTGGAAAAGGTGATCAAATTATTTTAACATCCACGACATCCTCCATCATAGAATAATGACGGTTTAAACTTTAACCGTGTGTGTGTCCTACCAGCTATCTTAAGATGAACGTGGAAGTGTCTGTGTGTCAGCAGCGGCTCCGGCAGCTCTCCCAGGAAAGTCTTAAGCAGTGTGGCCACATCGTTGGGATGAAAGTCTCCAGAATCCAGGTCGACATCAGATCCACCGTTAAGGAGCTCCTTTAAGGCCTGCTGCCGAACACTGTTCCCCGGCACTCGAAACAGACCCTCCACATGTAGATCTGAGCAGATATCAAGTTAAAAAAAGCATCATTCTAAGTTACAACTTGGCAGAAAAACTCAAATAAATCATGTTTTATTGTTTACAGGCACACTATGTAACTTTTTCATATTTTAAAATCTTGTCCTTGAGCCAGTCTGTTCTAATCCGACCCTTTATAGGTTAATGAAAAGTCCCTCAGCCCCATCTGCTGCTTGGATCCAGAATACCACGTCTGTAACTTCTGAGTCTCTGGTCCGGTGTCCTGAAGTCTCACAAAGTCACGTATCTCACGAGGGTTAGGCTAACCCAATGTGGCTAGCTGTTATGCTAGCTCCAGAGTGTTTTTAGCTCATGATTCCTGACTTTTCCCATCTCTCCCTGCTTGAACAGCTGATTTCTTTGACTGAGTGATGAACCGCTCCAGTAGAAAGCAGTGAAGGCTGAGGAGACATTTCTACAGTTAGATTTAGAGCTTTCTGAGCACAAACTATGCTAACGTTTTTTCTGACAGTGACATAAAACATAGGGGGAGCTAAAGAACAAGCCAAAATGGCATAGTATGCCTTTAAAGGGATTTTTCAGCCATTCTGTTCCTGTGTAATAGAAAGTGATCATGTCGACAGTTTCTTTTTGAAGAAAAACATTTTCAGGACTAACAGCTCGTCTGAACCAGCCATGACACAAGTGTATTGCTGCCATCTTAAATCAGATCCAATTTCCTAAATTTCACATTGGTTCATGCAAACACTCTTCTATAAACCTTTATAGTTTTACATTACGTTGTTGTTTTGGCACAAATAAAAATAAATTCCTGTCAGACTTGACCCCTGGATGCACCTGGTGCTACATTCAGCTGCTGCAGGTATTAACACGTAAATAAACAGATCATTCCAAGTGAAATTGACAGCAGTAATAAGGTTTATAAAATAACATCACAAGAACTACTTTGAATTTTAAGAGATTGGAGCTGTTTTAGGAAGGCTGCACTCAGATTAGCCATTAGCTCTTTAGTCCTGTAGGATGTAAGCTATTTCTCTGCAGGAAGCCATCAACAAAGGGCAGGGTCGGAAATATTTAATACAGAAACACAGTTCACAATGGACAAAACATCTTTTAACAAAGCAAAAACCATAACGGCTAAATGTGGTCCTGGAGAACCCAACATCAGAATGAGTTGTAAGTCAGTTTAGATAAAAGCGTCTGCCAAAGATATAGTTTGATTTCTAGAAGGAGATAATGATAAAGAAACAGCCATGATGGACAAACCAACCTATTTTAGATACTTACTTTTGCTGAGGTACTCAATAAGCTGAAAGATCTGGGCAATGCAGCTGTCAGTCAGTGGAGTCCCAAAGACGATTCCTTTATCTGTCAACAGATCCCAACAAACCAGTCACGGATCAACGGCAGCTCCAGGGATGTTTTACACAGGAGCTGATTAAACATTGAAACTGGACCTAAAGTGCACCACTGTCAGAAATTCAACGTAATATAATATAACATAATATCCCTCTGGAAATAATAAAGTATTTTGGATTTGATTTTTTAAAATCTAACCTGTTTTCATTAGCCTAAACAGTACTAAATTAGTTGTTGGGTTACATTTTTTCATTGTTGTTGAATTTCCTGCACAGTGGTCAGAGAAGGTGAAGCATTTAGGTTTCCACTACACATGTTCCATTTACAGACAAAAGTATAACACAGTGTTCATTTGCTCAGCCCAGTCTGTTTTACCCTCTTCACACAGGAATGTGTCTATCTACTCCTCCAACACCACTGGAGCAGAGACTCTTCTTTCTGAGGGAATTAAAACAGGCTGGTCTATCTTCAGACCTGGTCATAAACTTCTACAGGAGCAAAGTAGAGAGCATCCTCTGCCAGAGCTGCACAGTGTAGTACACAAGCTGCACAGCAGGGGGCAGTACAGGCCTGATCTGGGCTTTATGAACTGCCCAGATGATTGCAGGAGCCCCACTTCCCTCAGACTGTGTGTATGACAACTGACTGCAGAAGAAGGTGAGGTGAATCAGTGTGGACCACTTTGGTGGAACAATTTTGGGTGCGCCTAACTTTGTGTCGGTGCACTTAAGATAAAAGTTAGGTGGACCGGTGCAACTTAGTCTAGAGCATTGCTTAAAGCCCTGGGAGATTCACTATACCGTAACCTGAATAAACAGAAAGAAAGAAATATTTATGGGTGTGAGTATTTATGAAGTGGCTTAGGTGATCTCTGACCTTTGCGTTTGAGAAAGTTGAAAGAACGAAAAAAGCCTCCATTTCCTCCTGTAGGGGTCTTAGGGCCGTCCTCGCCGAGAAGCTGAGAAAACTCCGTCCCAGGAAGATCAATAAGGCGAGTTATGTTACTGAGCACCAGCTCCAGGAAAACATCAGGGGTCTCGTGGCGGAGTTTCTCCACAAAGAAATCTGGGTTGAAGACCACTGGTGGTTGGCCAACTCGAGAGAGGCCAGGGGATTCCTCGTGATTAATCACCATGCTGCACACTGTACCTCTGAGTGGGAGACAGGAAGATGAGGCAGTTATTCAACTGAATGAGAGAGGATACTATCGGTGTTATCAGAAAAGTGATGAGTGGCTGCACTTTGATTCATCCTGGTGGATGACAAAGGAATCTAGCAAAATCTACATTTAAATCCCCCAATTCCACCATTGAAGGCTCAAGATTACAGGTGTTGCTCAGGGTTCCTAATTTCTGTTTGAAACTTTAATACTTCTACAAACGCAAATTTTAAAAATGTTCACACATGTCTCTGTACAAACATTCTCTTTGAATTCTGTAAATGTACAGGAAATTTTATTTTCTACATTTTCTGCAGTAAGGTTACAGGGGTCAAAGGTCAAGAAGGTGAATCTTAGGTACTTAGGTTCTACAGTTCAGAGTGATGAAGAGAGTGGAAACGAGGTGAAGAAATGCGTTCAAGCAGGTTGGAACGGATGGAGAAAAGTGTAAGATGTGATGTAATAAGAGTTTCTACAAAAAATTAAAGGAAGGTGTAGAAAACAGTGGTGCTGTGTGGTCTAGAGCAGGGGTGGGGAACCTCTGGCCTCCGGGCCGTAAACAGCCCGCCGAACCCTTTTATCTGACCCACCACGCAATGACAAATAAATAAAATAATTAAGCTCAGAGGGAGAAATATCAACAACTACCGAGTGTTTTTAGGGACTTTTTTATCACAATGCTAGTTGTTACCATTCACCTACATTGCTCTCATTACTAAAGCTAAAGGAGTACTACCGGATCAGGATAACGGCTGGGCTGGTTACAAATACACACTTATCTAACTATGGGGAATATGGCAACAGACAAAAAAAAAAAATCACTATTGGGTGAAATAATCCCTTCAAACATTAGCAGAGGAGCTCTCACCAGTTTGGCATCAACTTTTTCAGGTTTCATTAGTACCAGAGCTCTGGAAAATATCTGTCATAATCTCAGTAAACTTTTATATTACTTTTATAAATACTTAACATACATATCCAAGACTGATTTTTCTTTAAACTTCTCCAAAACACCTTATTATAAAGACAAATACATATATTCATTATTAATACCTTGTGGTAAATGTTTTAACTGTAGCATGAAATGTAAATAAAGTTGCAAACATATTTAATTAAAAACTTAAACAACACATAACAGCTTGTTTTGATTTCTGTAATTGAACATTTTTGTAATTTTATGGGAAATAAACTTTTGTGTATTTCTATTTTTAAAAAGTAGCATCATATAGGTGAACTATTTAAAGGGTTAAAATCCTGATAATGATTTAAGATTTAATTGTTTTGACTGAAGAGTGAAGATGATCAATATTCAACCCCTAAAAAGTTGAAAAACTATGAGAAATGTGAACAAGTGTACATCTTTGTCCTCTAATGACTCAAGAGGGTAGCAATTTTATCTGTTCCAGTGGTCTCTCTTTTTTTTTAATGACAGGAGCGCCTTTGTTACAAAAATAAATTGTGCAAAAACATCGTCAGCGGGATGGACATATGGAGAGAGATTATTTTCAGAGATTGGTGATATCTGAGGGCTAAACAGCTTCCGGGTGTTTCCAGTCTCAGGCGGATTTTAACATTTTGATGCGGCTAAAATAACAGCTAAACATTAGCTCCGTTTAAAAGCGTCAAACTCACAAAACCTACGTTTATAATTCAACAATTCTACAACTTCAGCCTAAATAAAAAGACAAGCTGCCTTTACGTCAACGTAACGAACAACAAACATTTAGCAAAAGGAAGAAATTGTGGTTTTACCTTCTATTATGAGTGTTTTCATCAACATCTTTCCCCGCAGCCATGTTCGGTTTGAATTCTGCGCTGTTGTCCTCCAGGCTCCGCCCATATCAACAGCTATTGGTTGTTTGTTGAAAGGAGGCGTCACGCAGCTGCACGTCCCTCCCTGTGATTGGTCGGTTTGAATTTCCTGTTTGAAGCTGGAGAGCAAAGTTGCCACTTATTATAAGAGACTTTGGCCTTGTTTTTTCAGTAAATTCGCTTGAAAAAATTGACAGTTTCGGGTTGCAGGTGTTTTTTTTTGTCATGTTTAGAAAATATATTTTTTTATTTAGTCATTTTTGTTTGTTTGTCTTCATTGTGTCCAGTCTGAGGTACATAGACCTAAGATAAATGTTTAAAATGAACACAAACTCCAGCTTGGCTCTCAGGAGGTTAAAAAAAGTGTTGAATAATTTTTAAAAATACCATTCAAAGTCTAATTTCTTTCAATAAATGATAGGCTTAATGTAACTCAGGGGAGAGGAGGTTGTCCACTGATAATGAGATCAGGGATAAATCCCAGCCCTATCCTTGGAGAAGATCCTGAACCCCCAACAGCCTCCAGGGCGCTGTGAACCTGGCTGTCCTCAGTGATGGGTACTGACCACAAATCACTTTCCCTTTACCCTCTGTCCCCTAAAAGTTCTATAATCTGTTTTGAATATTTACTTTGCATTTGATAAAGTTTTTACGAGGGCATTTACATTTTTTCAGTTAAATTTTTAACAAGTAAAATAAGTGTTGCATAAAATGGTTTGGCAAAAATGCTCAATAATTGATACTAAGTTGTAAATTCAGTGACGTCTCTGTTCTTTATTATATTCTACTTTATTTATTTTCTTACTTCGTTTCTTGGGGAGGGGAGACCCGGTTGAGATTTGGCATCTCTGCAGGGTGGGCAGTATCTGTTCAAAGTTCAAAGTCATCTTTATTGTCAATTCTGCTATGTACAGTGCATACATATACAGAATCGAAATTTTGTTTTCTTTCAATCCGCAACAACAACATTAAGAACACAAGAACACAAATTTGAGGAATAAAGAGGTAAATAACTGAATAATTGTTCTACTAGAGAGACTTATCACCCAGGGCTGATATGGTGCAAACAGAACAATGTAGAGTAGTGCAAATAAGCTTGGTTGTACAAAGTGACATTTAGAGTAGTGTAAAAGTAGTATTTACACAGTAGTCGGATGTAAACACAAACAGGAAGTCCACTTTTACTTTGAAAGTAACTTCCAAACTACATAGGAGCTGACTTAACCGTATATCAATTAATGACAGTTATGTTACATTTAGAGGACTCTTTTGTATGAAGGTATTTTAAAAGTATTTGTGCCTTGTATCTTTGAACTTGAAGTCAGAGTTTAACATCCTATAGGATGACTTTCCAACAAATAAAACTATATCTATTGGTTACTGCACGTTATTGACCATAGTTATCATTAATAGACACAACATTTGCTTCTTTTTGAAGGCACATTCAAATGAGACCAAAATGTAGATTTAAAAAAAAAAATAATGGTAAGATCAATTTAATTTAATATTTATTATAACATCACCCTGTACACACAGACTGCATTTAAAGGCTTTGAATATGTTCTGTGGAGAAGAGTTTTATGTAGAATGTATAAATAAAGACGTTGAGGACATAAAAGTTTCTGTGCTTAGTTTTTAGATTTAAAATCATAAAAATGCTGAGTTCAGGTATAAAGTAAAGAGCTGAAGCTCTACAGGTTCTTCAAACTCACATGTGTATTTATTGCTGGTGAAGCTTTGTAGCGGGTATCTATTCCCAGTTCTGTGCATTACAGAAAACCAGGTATTGGACTACAAAAAGAGAGTAAAGAGGATTGTAGAAAGAGTTGTGTGTTCGACTCATGACTAAAGAGATAAGCAGGTGGATTCATTTAAAAGTTCATTTATTGGATGATTTATTCTTTTTTCTTTCAAACTCAAAAATAGAACATAATGAAAATTATGAGCATCCTGAAGGTTAGACCACATAAGACCATGTAATATTTTGATCAATTAAAATGTAAAATATAATTTTGTTTAAATTTGATTTTTATTTAGATTGCATTGTTTCCTGAAATACATTTCAGTATTTATAACCCTTCTCAAAAACTCCACAGTACTTGAAATAACTTATTCAAAGCAAATAAACTAATTGAGCTCTCCGGACTCCTGCTCATAATTTATTTTTCTTGCTGCCAACTTTGCAATTTTGCCTCTAGATTGTTAGACTACATTTCATATTTTAATTTTCTAGCATGTTTGGTTCTTTTTTAAGGCAATTACTTTCAAATAATGTATCATCACTAGATGTAGCACCAATCCACCCATTGATCTCCCGCTCCATTTTTTCCCTCATTTATGAACAAGACCCTGAGATACTTCACAGGAGCAGGACCTCATCCCCAACCCAGAGAAGGCGTTCTAACTTTTCCCAGCTCAGGACCATGTCTCGGATTTGGAGGTGCTCATTCTCATCCCGGCCACTTC
Source organism: Callopanchax toddi (assembly GCA_006937965.1). Classification (NCBI taxonomy): domain Eukaryota; kingdom Metazoa; phylum Chordata; class Actinopteri; order Cyprinodontiformes; family Nothobranchiidae; genus Callopanchax; species Callopanchax toddi. Next base: position 193,656 of record SSNR01000161.1, on the reverse strand, counting down.
ACACTGGGCTGCAAACTGCTCCAGTTCCAGTTAGAGATCACGGTCTGACAAAGCCAACAGAACTATGTCATCTGCAAAAGGCAGAGACATGATCCTAAGACCACCCAAACTGATCCGTTTTGGTGTTAAATCTATTCAAACAACAATGAGCTACAAACTGCCTCGTCCAAATGCATTCTACTCAAGATCTGAAACATTTTCTACATACACAAAAGACTCATTACTCTCAAATATTGTTCACAAATCTGTCTAAATCTGTGTTAGCACTTCTCTTTTGCCGAGATAATCCATCCCACCTCACAGGTGAGGCATTACAAGATGCTGATTAGTCTAAGGCACACCTGTACAATATTCACGCTATCAAATCAGCACCTGGATGTGGTTTTACACAGGAACATGTTTCAAGATGGATGAAAAATCTTAAAATTTTCCTCAAATACTTCCATGTTTTCCATGTATCTGGACATAAAGTACCTTTTTTAGTGATACGTTTTTTTAATTCAGTCAGCTATTGGTTCATTCTGCCAACCAGTCAACCACCCATCCAATGTGCTGCCACTAAACTGACTCGTTTGGATTTGTATTTTTATTTATGACTTAAACTCACCCTGATCAGTTCACTCACACAGCTTGGTGCATTTTGATTGATCAAAAATCAATATCATTTTTATTATCACAACACAATGAGAACTGCACTGCAGGGAATCGAACCCCATCCCATTACTGAGAGTACCGTTACCAATGCCTTTTAGTTTATGTTGTGACATGAGAAGTTAAAGCAAATGTATCCCCCCAAAATAAAGTATAAATCCTTTGAATCGCTCTTAGTCTGACCCTTTCCTTGAGGCTATGTTGTCATGGGAAACCCCAACATGGGCTGAGAACCCAAACAAAACAGCTTCCAAGAGATCATAAGGGTACGCAAACCCCTCTACCACGTTAAGGTGGCGATTCTGAAGAAGGGAGGTTTTTTTTTTTTTTTTTTTTTACTTATTTTTGTATGTTTTTGGATCTTTTGTTTTAGTATGTTTTTATATAAAAAATTATTAAGTAGTTTTTTTAATGGTTTTTGTTTTTATTTTTATTTTTTTTATGTTTCTCTCTCCTGAAAGACGATGTTACTGTCTTTATTCCCTCCTAAATTTTGCTCTGAAACAAGATGATTATCACCTGATGAAGGATTGAAGGATGGAGCTGTATCATCTGATGATACAGCTCCATCCTTCAATTGTTTTAAATGTTTTTAAGGCGAACCGGAGCTCCCGGAGAAAACCAAAGGTATAAATAATTAGATCTGGTGACCTTGTTCCTGTGAGTTAACTATCGATGCCCCCCACCCACCCCTTCCCCATGATTGTCTTAAGTGTGATTGACACTGACAGTTTTTCCTCTACTGGCTGTTGGGTTTTTGCTTTGTCTTGCCCAAATTTAAAAGCTGAATATTTATATACTGTATATATAGTTTTTTATGCTTTTTGTTTAAAGTTTTTTGATGTATCTCTCTCCTGAAAGACGATGTTAATGTCTTCACTCCCTCTTAAATTTTGCTCTGAAACAAGATGATTATCACCTGATGAAGGATTGGAGGATGGAGCTGTATAATCTGATGATACAGTTTCATCCTTCAATTGTTTTAAATGTTTTTAAGGCGAACCGGAGCTCCCGGAGAAAACCAAATGTTTAAATAACTACAACTGGTGACCTTGTTCCTGTCAGTTAACTATCGATGCCCCCCTCGTGGTTGTCTTGCGTGTGATTGACACTGATAGTTTTTAAACTGCGCTTTGTTTTGATAGGCAACTGATTGTATTTGCCATCGTGGGAGTTGCTGTTTTTTATCCTGCTTCTTTGGTTTTGTTACAGGAGGATCCTTCTTTTTAGCCACTGGAAGAGCCTTCTTCTGACAGATAGGAAGAGCCTTCTTCTGACAGATAGGAAGAGCCTTCTTCTCACACTCTGGCAGATCTTTCTTCTCACAAAGTGTAAGTTCCTCTTTTTTACCAACTGTCTTCTTCTTCTTCTTACGAGCCTTAGACTTTTTGGATGTGGAGGTTTCATTTACCTGGTCCTCAGCAGAGACCTGTTCGTTGGGGGAATCGTCAACGTCAGGCTCTGTTTTCACATTCCCTTTCAAATCTGAGCTGGTTGTTTGGGGGACAGTGATCTCCTGGACTTCTGCTTCAGATTTAAAGTTGGTGGCATGGTCCTGCTCATTCTTCACTGTCTCAACCTGAACCTCAGGAAGCTCCTGCTCAAAACAATTTGGCTGTTTGTTGGTGGCTAAAGTATCTGTGTCATGTTGACTACAGACCTCCTGTACCTGTTGAGTTAGCCCAAATGTAAAAACTGAAGCGATGTCATCAGCTGGAAGGTTTTGAATGGAATTTTCAACATGCGTTTCCTCAGCTTGCTGTTCAGTTTTTGTTTTTTCCTGCCAAAATGTAAAAGCTGAACTGAAGACCTCGTCTGGTTGTTTTCTAAAAAAATTCTCTTTGATCAATTTTGAAACCAAAGGCTTTACTTCAGCTTGCTGTTCGGTTTTTATCTTGTCTTGCCAAAATTTAAATACTGAGCTGATATTGTCTTCTGGCAGTTTGGTTTTGGTTTTTTCCTGCCAAAATGTAAAAGCTGAAATGAAGTTCTCATCTGATTGTTTTCTGAAGAACTTCTCTTTGGTCAATTTTGAAATCCCACATTTTTCTTCTGCTGGCTGTTTAGTTTTTTCCTGCCAAAATGTAAAAACTGAACTGATTTCCTCAACTTGCAGTTTTTTCTCTGCCGGCTGTTCAGTTTTTATTTTGTTTTGCCAAAAAGTAAAAACTGAACTCGTGGCTTTAGTTTTCTGTTGACCCAAAACTGCAGTAGATTTTGGGTTTACAGGTAACTGAGGCACAGAAACTGTAGGTTTTCTAATTTGCTTGGAGTCTGACTCCATAATCTCTGAGTTTTTCTTGAGTCCAACTGTCTGGTTGGAGAAATTTATGCTGGCAGAACTGAATTTCTCAATAAGATTTCCGACGTTTCTTCTGTTTTTCTGCATTTTGAAGTAAATTGTTCCTGTTTTTGAAGAGATCAACTTAAGCTGTTAACTGTTAGCTTAGCTGCTAAGAAATGACCAGTATTGAGCTAGAAGAGATGTGGCCAACCTAGGCTCCGCCCACCTTTGAACAATATCAAAGGAGAAATAGGCCCCTCCCCCACCCAAACAGCACCAAATATAGAAATAGTGATGTCATGGGAAAAACCTTCTCAAACAGCACCAAATAGAGAAATAGTGATGTTATGTGATCAAGCAGAAATAGGCCCCTCCCTCTTAGACATGGAACTAGTACAGCCTGGTTGTGTGTTGCTAGGCAACCAGACCCATTTAAAATGATTCCAAAGAATTCAGAAACTTTCTAAATGTCAGTGAAAATGTAGGTTTTACACTAAACAAATATTATTTGTCAGTGGGGAAAAAACTATTTAAAAACTTGTTACTTAAAATTTTTTTATATTTTTTTACATTTTCCAAACTTTTTGTAAAAGTTTCAGGTTCAGAATATGAATAAAAATTTGAAGCACACATGATTAAATAAGGACAATTATTCTTACTCCTAGCTCACACCGGGTCCAGAACAGATGTATTTTGTTTAACTTCACAAAAAGCCGGATGCAGCGTCTGGAAAGAATAGACTTGATGTGGAAAGTTAACAGAGCTCTACCGCAGCACCTCTACTGCTCTGATTGGACTTGATGTTTTTTCGTCCTTGCGGAAGCCGTACAGAAACCAGACCGCATACATTCCAGAGGTGGTGTGAATTAGCCTTTAGTATGAACTATAAACCTTATCATGTTCTACACTGAAAAAAGAGAATAATTGAACCAACTTAATTGAATTGTGTCAACTGGTAACAAGTAATTCAATTAAGTTTATCCAACTTAAATTATCAAGTTTGTTTAACTTGATAGATTTAAGTCAGACTTACTCAAATCATTTAGTTTCTTACAAATTAATGCCAGGTTCTAAAGAAGTTCTGTTTCCATGACGATGACTGTACGTGCATATTTTCTTAAAAAAATGTTGATAATTGTATTAAACCACTGCAGGTTTAATAAAATAATAACTGCAGGCCTTTTCCTGCCCTAACCCTTGTGACCAGCAGGGGGTGCTAGAGACTAGCGGCTCATCAACCAAAGAAATAAACACTTTTTACAGATGACTGGAAAACTTCAGTGATTCTGGAAGCTAACTTGTTTTGGGCACAGAATTTCATAGGTTTTCTTGTTGCATGAAGAGGAAATTGTTATAAGGTTCAAACTTGTTCATGAATAAAGGGGAACTGGGTTTCTTTTTGCTTTGACTGAAGGTCTGCTGTGACTCGGGGTCCTGTGGTGCGATGGATGAAGGAAGGGTGACCAGAAACCAGCTCTCCAAGTGTGGGACAAAGACGGACAAAAGGAGATTCCAATGCATTAAGATCAATTCTAAAATAAAGTTTTATTAAGGATACAACTTTCTATTCTGCACTTTAGCTTAAAACTTAACAATTTAATGTAAATTCAACTGTTCTCTGACAAAAGCAAACAGCAAAAGCTTTCATACTATTCTCCTCTCAAGACGTTTTCCACACCTTAAAACAAATAGAAGCCGTCAAGACGTCAGCTGTTCTTTATTGTGCTTTTAAAGGCTTTGCATGGATTTCAAACAATGCAAAATGTGTTTGTTCAAGTAGAACGACATTCTGAACCCACATATTCAAGTAGAACAAATATTGAGGTAAGCTACATGTAGTGCATAGAGTTATCTGAACAAAACATTAAGTACTGTTATAGCTCATCCCCCTCAGCTCACAACCACTAACCACACAAAACAAATGCATTGAAATGATCTGCATTTACTGAACACCACCACCTAGAGGTCAGTAAAGTAACTACTGCGTATAAAATTAGGCCCAACATAAAACAATGAATAAAAACACATGGGGAGAACATAGAGATGCCGATGCCGGTATCGGTACCGGTTAAAGTTCCCGGTATTGGTTAAAATTACCCAATACCAGGAACCGATACCAGTGGCTTCACTGTCTGTGACTTGTGATTTATGTTGTAGTTTCATATATTGAACACTAGGGGGAGCTATTGAGCTAAAGAGGAACAGTGTGGGTTGAGAGCTGGAGATGGTGCCAAATAGTTCATTTTATTTGGTTAAAATGTGGAAAACTGCAATAATTTCACTGTGAAATCACAGAAAATGGTTATTTTCACCTTATATTTTAGTTTTGTGATCATTTTTAAATATATTTTTTAATCTAACTCAGTTATTTGTTGTAAAAGCAGAGAGAAAAAAATAAAACCTGAATTCCAATTTGTTGCATTTTTTTGTGTAGTAGAAGTATCGTATCGGTACTCGGTATCGGCGAGTACTCAGATTTAAGTATCGGATCGGTTTTGAAAAAAGTGGTATCAGTATATCCCTACTTATAATAAATACAAACAACCTCGCAACATCATTACAGACGACATGCGAGCAACAGTCATTGACCATGACATGACAAAAACTGAAGCAGGACTAAGAGTCCGTCCAAACCTGAGCAGGTTCACCGTGGTCGTGTGGATGAGGTGATGTGTCCTGATGCAGCTCAGTGTGTGTGTGTGTGTGTGTGTGTGTGTGTGTGTGTGTGTGTGTGGTGTGAATAAAGTAAATAAAAAAACTTCACACCCTGATCATGTTTTCAAGAGTACTGTTGTGTGCAATAGATTCTGTTTTTGATTTTTTTTTTTCCCCCCCAAAGTTTATTTCATTCAAAATACTGTAAAACACATTTAAAAAAATAAACAATAAAATATACATAACAAAATTTTTTTTATTTGAACGAAAAGGAGCAGAACGAAGAAAAAAATATATCGTATAATTTCTGCCCCCTTTTGCAAAATAAATTATCTATACAATTTCTAATGTCAGACACATACAGATTCAATTTGAGCTCCGTCCTGTTCTTATATCCAGATTTACATAATCATGATCATTAGTTTACCGTTATTTACATTTTCATAATTACTTATTACTCTCAATTTGGTACATTTTTTGAATATATTACTGTAAATGACATTATTTTTAAATTTCCTTTTTAAGGTTATTCCATAATTTTCAGTAACACCTATCTAGCATTGAGTTGTGTTACAGTAGTGTACATGTAGAATTTCCTATAGATTTATACTCTTCATATGAAACTCACAAATCTAAATGCCTAACCCTCTGCAGAGATCTAAGAAGATCCGTACCTATAAAGTTTCTAAAAATATGCAATGGCAGTTATGAAACAAAGAACCTCCTCACAAATTGAGCATTGTGTTTTCAATTGTGTTGCTGTAGAGCGTAATGATGTGAATAGCGTTTAGATTTTTGAAAGCTTCGAGCTACCCTTTTGGTGTGAAAGTTTCAGTTTTGAGGTGAGAAGGTGTGGTTGTGTTTACTGTATGTAGCTTTAGAAAAGGGTGTTGTGTTTAGACATTGGGGAACATGGAGAGAACGTTTGTGAAATGTGTTTTAGCATTTGAGAAAAACTGTAAAGACTTATCTGGTTCTGCTTAAGCCTTGTTCAGGTGAGCTTTCAGGTCTTCATTTTGTAGCAGATTTAAACTCACCACACAGTAACACGCTGGATGTGGTGGAATCCTATTGACTGAAAAGAAGTGTGTATGGGATAAGATTTGTGCCAAATGGATCAACCACAAAATATAGTCACACACAAAATACAGTATATCAAAACAAAGCAACCAAAAAGAACAATTCAGAAGCAAAAAAATAACTCGAAAAACAAAATAAACTATTTCATAAGTAATTATTTATTTTTCAAAACAAAAAACTTAATTTTACTTCTTAACAATTCATATTTGATTTCTTGACACCTTTTTGGCTCTCACTAAATTCTGCTTCAGTCAGACCATTTAGGCTTTTATTCTGAAGGGCATGTTTTGGTTCTGTCAGCAGCTCTTTGCTTTTGCTGCACCTTGAGTTTGCCTCTGCTCTGGGTTTTTGTTTTTGAAAGAAAGTCTCAGTGGGAGGGGCTTTCCAGTGCGTCAATCTCATAGGTTATGAGGGCTTGGAATAGGTGGCTCTAGCTGTCTGCCATAAAAATGGAGCCGCCTACTCCCACCAATGATATTGATGCACTGGAAAGCTCCTCCCACTGAGACTGACTTAGGGTTAGCAAGAGCAAAAACTTAGACCAAAAGCAAAACCTAGGCAACACAATCAAAACATGCCCTTCAGAATAAAAGCCTAAATGGTCTGAATGAAGCAGAGCTAAGTGAGAAACAAAAAGGTGTCAAAGAAATCAAATATGAATTGTTAAGAAGTATAAATAAGTTTTTGGTTCCAAAATATACATATTTATTATGAATTAGGTTTATTTTGTTTTTAGAGCAATTTTTTTTTGCTTTTGAATTTCACACTTTTGCTTCTGGAATGTTCTTTTTGATTGCTTTATTTTAATATATTTTGTGTGTGACTGTATTTTTTTGGCTGATTCTTTTGACACAAATCTTATCCCATACAAGTGCAGTCAATTAACAGTTGATAAACACTCAAATAAACTGAGTGAATGAAAAAAATGGTCCTTGGTCCAACCTGTAGCCCTCTACCAGTCAGCACCACGGAGAGCTCCTCTTCCATCAGAATCAGTCTGAAGCCCACCTTGAAAGAAACCAGCTTTCCTGTCATCAACAAAGTATTCCTACAGGTAGAAATATTTCAGATTGTATTCAAACTGAGTTATATTATTGATTATTTTCTCAAAAGTATTGAGAACCTGGAATTCACACAAGATCAGAACCAAATGTGTGTCCAAATTCAGGGACCACATCCGTAGGCTGGGTCCTTCATGGACTGTGACGACCTGAAGTGAGCGCCTGTGAAACTGGGCGGGTAGCCTTCACATCTATCCCTGCCCTTACCTCAGTGAACGTCTTGTTGCCTAGCAACCGTGATGACGCTAAACAAAAGAAATGACAAAAGCCTAGCAACACAACAGCTTTAAGCTTTTAATTTTCGTACCGCCATATTTTAATATATTTAAAACTATCGCATGCTTCGTCCACTATTGTTAAAAGAATAAAAATCTCCAGTTTGGCCGACAACAAACCTGGGCCAGACAGGAGACCCATTCTTTAAATTCAGGCAAAAGTAGGACACACTTATAAGCCTCACCTGGAGGAGTTTTTGAATTTGGACAATCTTCGCTGTGATGTCTGTCCTCAGCAACACAGAAGACCCTTCCTGTCCATCACAGACCACTAGAAGACCCTTCCTGTCCATCGCAGACCACTAGAAGATCCTTCCTGTCCATCACAGACCACTAGAAGATCCTTCCTGTCCATCACAGACCACTAGAAGATCCTTCCTATCCATCACAGACCACTAGAAGATCCTTCCTGTCCATCACAGACCACTAGAAGATCCTTCCTGTCCATCACAGACCACTAGAAGATCCTTCCTGTCCATCACAGACCACTAGAAGATCCTTCCTGTCCATCACAGACCACTAGAAGATCCTTCATGTCCACATAGACCATCCTACCGACGTTATAAAAAAACCTAAGAGTCACCTAAACAACTAATTTCCTTTGGGATTCATTTTGATTTGATTTGACATCAGGTTCAGTTCTAGATGAATAATCACCTAATCAGATTAAATTAAATCAACTTTATAAATTTTACATTACCAATAAACATAACTAATATGAAGTTTAAACCTTCTTCCACTCTGTGAATATTTATTCTGACAGGCTGCAGAGAATGAGACCAACCGTAGGAAGTGGAGCAATCAGCTGGTCTTGTTGTCTGAGATCTGACACCTCAGTGAGGAAATCCACCTCCATATGCTGGTCTAATCCAGCCCAGGTGGTCCTGTCTGCTCCTATTAGAGGAGGCTCCGCCAGGCTGACTGAGTCTCAGCAAAGCTGAGGGAGGCTGTGATCTTCACCTAATTTGAGATTATGGCACCCTGGGAGCCTTCTGGACCTGTGATTTCTGAGGCAGAGACACATTTTGGTCTCATCAAATCCAGCTAGGAGGATCAGAAAGATGATGTCACCTCTAACAGCACCTCTTTCCAGCAACAGAGAGCAATCAAATGACGAGATTGTTCAACAGATAGAACAGAAAAAGAAGCAAAGGCATTGCTAGAAGTCGGTTTTAGTGCGGCTATTAAACTGCATGGTGGTGTTAGCACTGTTGCCTCGCAGCAAGAAGGTTGCAGGTTTGAATCCCGGCTGTGGCCTTTCTGCATTGAGTATGTTCCCCCTCATGCATGCATGGGTTTCCTCCTGGTGCTCCGGTTTCCCCCACAAGTCACAACATGCCTGACAGAGTGATTAATTGTGTAAGTCGCTTTGGATAAAAGCGTCTAAAAACTGAACATAAACATTGAATAAAACCGTCATTAATGTAACCTGATACCTCTATTTTTCATAAATCAGTTTTATTGGTCACCTTTCACATCTGATTTAATGGATAACTTTTCAATGAAAAGTGTCAAAAACAGCCTGTGACTTGTGACCAGCCAGGGTTGATTTGTAAAACACTGAAACTGTTAAAAAGTTACATTTATTGAGGATTTTGCCTGACAGTGACGTAAACAGGTATAAAGAATTAAAACGGACCAGAGTGAGCCAGCTTCAGGTAACCTTTACTACTGCATTATAACATGTTCATAAACTAATAATAAACTACTTATAATGTAGGTCTAAATTCATGTCCTTTATCATGAAAGTCGTTCTGAAACTTTATTTTACTGTAGTTAGAAAGTACTGATCGTATACTTAGTGATATAAACTTTAATCAATAGTATTTACAAGACTGACTAATGGAATTAAAATCAATAAATAACCTAATAAAATACATTTATATATAATAGTAATAGGTCAGCTGAATAAACACAACCAAAGCAGAGGTTTTCATTTGAATTCACAGCTCTCTTCTCCCACCAGACAGTTGAGCTTCTTCCACCAGGTCTCAGAGAGACTCCTGATCTTATCGGGGGTCTTCTGAGTCAGAGTCAACCTCTGCTGCAGGGCGGCGTTACTGTCCACCTGCTGGAAGCTGGCCAAGATGGCCGAATCGAAAGTGTCCTTCAGGTTCTTCTGAGTCAGAGCCGAGCACTCTGCAAACCCCACCGCCCCGAGCTCCAGGGCCAGCCGCTGGCCCTCCTCCGAGCTCACCGGACGCTGCTGGTTCTGCGCCAGGTGGATCAGCACCTCCACGTCTTCTCTCAGGTCTAGCTGGGTTCCAACCAGAAGTAGAGGAGCACCGGGGCAGAGCTGACGGATCTCAGGAACCCATTTGTTGGTGATGTTGCGGAAAGAGCAGGGTCGGACCACGCTGTAGCAGAGGAGGAAGACGTCAGCGTTCCTGTAGCAGAGTGGCCGGAGGTGCTCCAACTCATCCTGATAGGAGAACCAGAGGAACCGGTTCAGAAACAACCAGGAGGTCTCAGAGGTCTACTCTACAACCAGGAGGTCTCAGAGGTCTACTCTACAACCAGGAGGTCTTAGAGGTCTACTCTACAACCAGGAGGTCTCAGAGGTCTACTCTACAACCAGGAGGTCTTAGAGGTCTACTCTACAACCAGGAGGTCTCAGAGGTCTACTCTACAACCAGGAGGTCTCAGAGGTCTACTCTACAACCAGGAGGTCTCAGAGGTCTACTCTACAACCAGGAGGTCTCAGAGGTCTACTCTACATCCAGGAGGTCTTAGAGGTCTACTCTACAACCAGGAGGTCTCAGAGGTCTACTCTACAACCAGGAGGTCTCAGAGGTCTACTCTACAACCAGGAGGTCTCAGAGGTCTACTCTACAACCTTAAAGCTGCACACAGGAGGGACTTACATTAATTGATCCATCCACCAGACCCCATTTCTATCACAGATGCATGCCGGGAGAAACATGGTCTCTGTTGAAACTGACAGCTGTTGAACACCTGAAGGTTTTTATGAAACTCAGTCTCACCTGTCCAGCTGTGTCGCACAGCTGCACCCGGACCGGCCTTCCGTCGACCACCACCATCACTAGAACATAATGAGAGAACATCACTAGAACATAATGAGAGAACATCACTAGAACATAATGAGAGAACATCACTAGAACATGAGAGAGCATCACTAGAACATGAGAGAACATCACTAGAACATGAGAGAACATCACTAGAACATGAGAGAACATCACTAGAACATGAGAGAACATCACTAGAACATGAGAGAACATCACTAGAACATGAGAGAACATCACTAGAACATGAGAGAACATCACTAGAACATAATCAAAGAACATCACTAGATCATGGGAGAACATCCATCACTAGAACATGAGAGAACATCACTAGAACATGAGAGAACATCACTAGAACATAATGAGAGAACATCACTAGAACATGAGAGAACATCACTAGAACATAATGAGAGAACATCACTAGAACATGAGAGAACATCACTAGAACATAATGAGAGAATATCACTAGAACATAATGAGAGAACATCACTAGAACATGAGAGAACATCACTAGAACATGAGAGAACATCACTAGAACATGAGAGAACATCACTAGAACATGAGAGAACATCACTAGAACATGAGAGAACATCACTAGAACATAATGAGAGAACATCACTAGAACATGAGAGAACATCACTAGAACATAATGAGAGAACATCACTAGAACATGAGAGAACATCACTAGAACATAATGAGAGAACATCACAAGAACATGAGAGAACATCCATCACTAGAACATGAGAGAACATCCATCACTAGAACATGAGAGAACATCCATCACAGAGCTGAGGTTTCTATCCTCTCCATCAGGTGCCAAACTGCGTAAAACTCGTGCGTAACGATCAGCTGATTACCGGTGAAGTTGTCGAACGCGGTGGGAACGTACTCGGTGGGGTATCCGTTGGTGGTGTAGCTGACGATCAGGCTGCTCTTGCCCACCGCTCCGTCCCCCACCAGGACGCAGTTCACCCGGCGCTCCGGCGCGGAGCCGGACCGCCGACGCTTCACGCTCAGCGGGAAGTCCCGGTTCTTGAAGCGCCGTGGCGGGACCTGCGGGAGGTCTCCTCCCCCGAACGGGTCCGACACACGGCAGGTCTTCTGCTTCCCGACGTCCTGGGGCAGCATGTCTCCGTTCTGATGGAACAGGACTTAGAAAGCTCAGATCCGCTCCATCCTCCTGCAGCTTTCCGTCCTGGCTGTCGGTAAACCGGTTTTCAGTGACCTGGGTGGAGGCGGTGTGGTTTCTCTGCTCAGCGGGAGCTCCTGATTGGCATTCTCTCTGCATCTGTCGAGGTCTAAGAGGCTTACAGCGCCATACGAAGCTCCAGGCTCTCCAGGAATCCTTGATCCCTCACAAATATGTCTGCTTTAAAAAAAGAGGATCAAACGGACGGAGCTCTTCTCTTCCTGAAACAGGATTCAGACGTTTTGATTTGCATTTAGTTTATTTCTGTTTTTATTATAGGCTTCAGTCAGAGATTAATTTAAATGTTTTAAAATACACCATTCCATTTCTACAGTAAAATAAAAACAAAACAAAAATAAACACATTTCATTTTGTCCCCATCCTGCAGCATCAGTCACATCAAATCAGTCCTGGAATCTAAAGAGATGAAGACTCTGTCGCCCTCTAGTGGTAGAACTATGCTAATATACACAGGCTAATATACCTGGCAGTTTAAAGTGTCAAACATTTGTGTTAATGAGGGCATTTCTGTATTGATGTTTTTCTGTGTCTGTTTTTAATGCTTTGAAATTTCTTGTTTTTAATGTATGGTGACCTTGAGTTTTTATAAGGTGCCTTAAATAAAATGTATTATTATTATTATTATTATTATTATTATTATTATTATTATTATTATTATTATTATTTCTTGTTGTTATATGATATGCATGTGTTGATTTTACTTAATTTACATCTTTAGTCAACTGAATTTTATGTCTTTTTGTTCAATTTTTTATCCAATAGTGATTGTGTATAACTGAATTTTGTCTTATTGTTCTGTTTTTTCCACTGACTGATAAAATAGCTCATTGTTTGTTTGTTCATTAGTGTTTGTGTGTGTGTGTGTGTGTGTGTGTGTGTGTGTGTGTGTGTGTGTGTGTGTGTGTGTGTGTGTGTGTGTGTGTGTGTGTGTGTGATTTGTTTGTGGTTTGTTCATTCCACCAGACAGTTACATCTAAACTATCAGTTTGGTGAAAACCCCCTCCCTCTCTGTTCTTTTGATTATCAGACTATCTGGGGAGGTTTTTAACGTGTCATGTATTCAGCCTCGTTACATCAGACCCACATCTGGTGAAAAATATATTGTTTTAGGCCTTGTTTATGAGTTAGTGTGTCTGTTTTTCACATGTTACACTGCATTTGTGAAGAAAACAAATGTTTTACCAATCTGTAATCTCTGAGTTTTTAGAAGATATTTAACTTTTTTCCAAAAAAAAAAAAAAAATCTGTTTCAAGGCCCAATGTTTTGTCAGTTTCCTTACAAAATATTCTTCATTCTAATTATATCTGCGATTATTCTGCACATTCTGATATGACAACACAAGAAGAATCAGCCTAGAATGTACTTGAACAGGTGCAGATATAGCAACAAAAGAAGACTTTTATAATTTAGACTCCTTCTTAATGGAAACATGTAAATATTTTAATATCCTGCCATTTAAACTGGGCTAAAGCAGATAAACTAACAGAGGTTTGTTCAGTGAAAGCGGTCTTGTTTGGCTTCTGCTGGACTATGCCCCCTTGTGGTGATTTATTAGCATTACAACTAACCTCAAAAAGGACGTTTTAAAAGTTTGTACATAAATAAATTGAACCATAAAACTTCTTTTCAAAACACACATTCTGACTTTAATCAAAAATTATATTTGTAGAAAAGTAAAGTTCCTTCTGTTAAATAAAATAAAGCTTCTGTAGCAACATGTGACATTATAAAGTGTGTGTTTGTGCAGTTTTTAAAAATATGTCTATTAATTGATTATAGATGTTTTACTGAATAAAGGAGCAGGTAGTGAATCCTTATTTTATGAAAGGCTGATGGTTAGTTTTGCTATCACACACTATTACAACAGAATGAATGAATTTCTATTTATAAATACATTTTATAGAATAAAATATAAATATTTTTAATCTTCAGTCTTTTAAAAAGTTCTGGATCTTGCTTTTTTGCGTGCTTGCCCAAAGATCCCCCAAATTTCTGCAGACTGAAACAAAGCCAGACATGTAGAAAACAGTTGTCAGTGGCAGAATACTCCTAGAAATAATCTGTAAGTGACTGGTGCTGCAGTTTAACAGGATTAAGAAGAAGTCAGAGACGAGATCTGAATGGATGCAGACGTCAGCTGGCTCCAGGAGCTGGAACGGCACAAACCTGCACATACATGACACACAAAGATACCATTCTACTCTTGTACAAACAGTGCCCCCCTACCCCCACCCCTCACACACACACACACACACACACACACACACACACACACACACACACACACACACACACACACACACACACACACACACACACACACACACTCCCTTCGTCTGATAAAGTGGATCTCTAATCAGAGTCTTTGGGAACACGGGGCCCCTTTTGGTCCCGACCAGGCAAACATATTAACTGAATTTGAAGCTTGGGATCAAGGACCCATCCCTCCTGCTTTACAACACACACACACACACACACACACACACACACACACACACACACACACACACACATAGACACACACACACATAAAACATCATCCTCTCTCCCTCTCCTCCCTTTACTCACCTCTCTTTTTAAGGGATCAGCTGAGCTCTGCATTCTTTCCCCCATCACCCTCTTCTTATCACTCTGTTTCCCTCTCCCTCCATCACTCTCTCCCTCTGTTCCCCCCCGGGGGACTTGGGGCTCTCGGACTCTATAGTTATGGGCCGGGGCCATCTGTCACCGTGCACATTCATGCAGCCACCAGAAGGCCGCAACATGTGCAGGTTTAAATGGAGAACCCAACTTTCCCAGGACACACAGGCCTGACCCCGGCAGCCGCTGCCACCCCCTCCTCTTCCTCATCCTCCTCCCTCGCATCGCCTTTTGCCTCCCCCTTCCTCCTCCTCCTCCTCCTCCTCCTCAGCACCATCCAGCATCCTTACCACCCAGACCACACCCACCTGCCACACCCTCCTCCACCAGCACCTTCAGAAAGTACTGTCTGCATGTGAATCAGTGAATTAGAGCCCCTCTGGACCAATCAACCACCCACCCACGCACGCACACACACACACACACACACACACACACACACACACACACACACACACACACACACTTGTGTGTGTGTAGCAATGGCAGAGCACCTTCTCTCCACACAATGATGGATTTCCACCTTGTGCAGCAGCTGATGGTGAAGGGAGGTGATGGAGGAGGTGGGCTCAGGGGACGGGGGAGGGGGTTAGCAGGAGGTGAGGGCCAACCCCTGGTGGATGTGTGAGAAAGAGGGAGATCAGCTGATTGGTAAAACTGATTGCAGAGCAGAGGGATAAAGGCTGGAGGGGAGCGTTTGTGTGTGTTGTGGATGCGAGGAGGGGCGGGCGGGTGAGGGATTGGATTTGTCTGTAGGACCCACGGGGAGGACAATGGGGAGCCGTGGGGGTGGGGTGAGTGTCACACGCTTTTGCTTTGTGGCTCGGTCAACAGGCGTGTGCCACGGGTGTCGTCTCGCCTCCCCTTGCCTGCTGTCCAACTCTGGGGACGGAGCGGGGACCATGAGAACCGGGGCCCCGGGCCCTTTAATGAGGGGCGTGCTGTTTCTTATCAAAGATGGACAAGCCATCATTACAATCATCATTAGAAGCTGCACAATGGAGCACGCCTGCCTCGATATGGATGGGAAAATCCTCCCACAGAGGGAGGAAGAAGTTCAACAGGAAGAGACGATGAGAACGTTTCACTGATTCAGACGCTGCTCCTGATCTGAGCCGTCTGATTCATCATCAGTTAATGGAGGATTTATTCCTGAAGGCAAAATAGAATAAAGAGAGCAATACTCCGTAAAAACAGCAACACAAAGTGCAGAATACATGAAATCAAAAAGACTGCAGCAACAGATTAGAGAGGAAACCACACCTTTATGCTTCAGATCGTAAAAAAAAACACAAACCGATCTCGTTTTAGTCCCTCGTCTAAATTCACCTTAGAATAGAATAGAATAGAATAGAACTTTAGTGTCTGACACCAAAAATCGGTTACAGAAATCAGGCTTGACAATCATCATACCTCACACTCACATCAAAACAATAAAACAGTTCAAAACCATGTAAAACCTACAAAAAAAAGAAAGAAACAAATGAAAACAGTCAAATCCTTTCTGGGTTGTTGGAATTCCTCCACTGTTCAGAGCTGTGACTGATGTTGGAATGAAGGATTTCTTATGTATTGCTTTTTGTGTCCAGTGGGACTCTGTGTCTCCTGCCTGATGGGAGAAGGCTAAATGCAGGACTGAGGGGATGAGATGGTTCCTACAGAGCGCTCCTACAGGTGGGACAGTGGTGTTTGTAATGAGCCAGTTATTTTGCTTGCTTGATTTGTGATCCGTGAGAGTTTGTTCTTCAGGTGAGAAAGTTGTACCAAGATGTGATGTTAAATGTTAAAAAGGATTCTATGAGTGACTGGTAGACCAGGATTAAAATGCATTCCCTGACATTAAAATCCCTTAGTTTCCTGAGAAGATGGAGGCGCTGCTGGAGTGCTTTCTTGTATATTGAGTCTGAGTGTATTTGGAAGGACAGGCGAGCGTCTATCTGGGTCCCCAAATATTTAAAACTCTCCACCTGTTCAACCTGCTCTCCCTGAGGTTTAAAGAGCTTCTGTTCTGTCTGCTCACACAGCACAGCTCCTTTGTCTTTAATATATTCAGGTCAAGTGACTTTTCACTGAAAGTTGTGACCAGGTCCTCCACTGCTAGCTGACACTGAGCTAGGGCCTCCATACTGTCCACCTGGCCCACCAGGGCCATGTCATCTGCATATTTTAAAAGACTCATTCTTTCCCTGTTACTAGTGATGTCATTGGTGTAGATAGAAAACAGAATTGGGGATAAAACACTGCCTTGTGGGAGCCTAAAACCAGTTTCCTTGATATAAAACCGTTTAAAAACACCTGTTGTGGTCTGTCCTTTAAAAAGTTTCTTATCCATAAAATCAGAGTTGGGTGGATATGTAAGTTCAGCAGACAGTGCAGCAGAGTGTCAGGGTTTACGGTGTTAAAAGCAGAGGAGAAATCCATCAATAAAGTCCTGGTGTGAGGTCCATGTGAGTCCATACTCGTTACCACCGTATTCAGAAGAGTCAAGCTTGCATCCTCTACACCTCGTAGAAGTGTGGTGTGGATCCAGCTTCCCAGACAGCATGTGTGACATTAAATGACACTAATACTTTATCCTGGTTGTATCTGCTGAAGAAAATGTTTAATTCTTCTGCAGGGTTTGTGCAGCTTGTTGCAGTTGGTTTAGAGGCCCGGCCCATCATGATATTCAGTCCACGCCACTTCGCATTCCCAGATGTTAGCTTCTCCTCTACCTTTTCCCTGTAGTTTTTTTTTTTTTGCAAGGACAGACTGTCTCCTGAACTCCTTCTCTAGTTCTCTCACCTTTTGCTTGTCACCCTGAGGAAATGCTCTCTTCTTTTGGTGAAGACAGAGTTTCACGTCTTTGGTCACCCATTTTTTTATCGTTGGGGTAAATGGATATTTTTTTGGTGGGGGTTACAATGTCCTCACAAAATAAAATATATGAGGTGAGTACGTCTGTCAAAAAATTCAGATCTCCGCCACAGTCATTAAAGAACAAGTCCCAATCTGTGAGTTGGAAGCAACCTCTGAGTTTGTCAGTTGCATCATTATTCCAAACGTTAACGGTTTTTGTTATTATCTGTCCTGTTTGTAGTTGTGATCTGTATTTAGGAAGCAGCAGACTGACGTTATGATCTGACCGGCCAAGAGGGGGGCGTGCCTTTGATACATATGCATTCGGGATGTTTCCATCCAGAGGCTGATTATTAATAAACGGCTTGATTTTCTTCTCAGGTCAGAAAAACAGAGAAAATCTGTTGTTTTCTACATGATGTTTGTTTATTATTTGTTTGTTTATTTGTATTATGACGACAAGGCGAAACCTAAAATGCTCCCTGTAGTTTTTAGTTTACACAAAAGCACTGAAGCACCATTTCTCCTAGAACAGAGTCGAACTTAAAGCAAAGAGGAACTTCTCTACAAGAAAAGGATTGTGGTGAAAGAAGGGGGTGAGAAAGCTCCGCCCCCTTTACAGCTCAGGTAGACCCAACAGTAAAAACATCCTTTAAGTCTGAGCTGGTCACAGGCTGGACTTCATGACTGAACTGGTTTTTAGATGCTTAGGTTCAGAGATCTTACAGCTGATGATGTCTAAAACGTCCTCATCTCCTCCTAACTCTTCATACACCAACAGTATTTATACAGATTATACATCACAGCCTCAGTGGTTTTGTCTTCTTTAACCCACTCAGACTTTTCTCTCCAATCCCTTCAGGATGCAGAGTGAACATCTTTTACGTTTTTCTAGTGACGGGTTGTTGTAACTTCTCACGTCTCCTATGGATGAAACACTGTAGAAACGTGACCATCAGAGTCTTCTGTTGCTCACTTCAAGAAAGTCCGTCCATCCATCTTCTGAAGTCCCTTCATCCTCCACAGAGGGTCGCGGGGAGCTGGGGGTGAGAGGCGGGGGACACCATGGACGGGTCGCCAGTCCATCACAAGACAAACAACAGAGTATCCAAAGAGAACCCATGCATGCATGGATAGAACGTGCTAACTCCATGCAGAGAGACCTCAGGGCCGGGGAAGTGAACCCACAACCTCCTTCCTGCGAGGCAACAGCGATAACAACTGCGCCACCATGCAGCCAAGAATGCCTCTGGACACAACTTTTAATTTTTGCTAGAGAGACGCGGGTATGTGGTTACCATGGTGACCTCAATGATCCACCAGCAGCAGCTCTAACATTTAACATTAACCTTTTATATTAGCTTACATCAGGGTTGTTTCAAAACAAGAGCCAAAATCACCAAGTTAAAAGTACAAAAATCATTTTTATTTAAAAACATGTTTAAAAAAAACAGATTTTATTGCTAATAGTTTTATTTATTCTGCTAAAAACATTGAACTGTTTAATGAACAGAACAAAGTCTTAAACCTTGTTTGTCCCAAAAGGATCAAATGACCTGAGTTTGGTTGGTTGATTGTTTTCTAGTTTCAAATAAATGTTCATCCCTCATCAGCAACAAGAGCTGGACCTGCTGGGTTCAGTCTGGTTGTAGTAGAAGTCAGTGAGGGTTTGGGGTCACCAGGAAATGAAAGTCAACGTTTAAAATATAAAACTGGGCTTAACCTTTTACTTTTTAAAAACATTTATATTCATCTGTTGTTGTTAGGCCTACAGATGGTGTCCATCTGCATCAGCTGCCTGCTGGAGGACTAAATACGTTCTTGAAATGTATTGAGAGTCACACGTCCTCACTGTGAGGGGATGAGGAGAATAAATACCTAAACATGTTCACATCGTCTCATTCTGGGGGGTTACTGCCTGAAATGAGAACTGGCCATGCAGGAAAAACCATGAAGAAGAAGAGACCCTGGCCTGTTGATTGGCCAGGACTGAAAATGGAGGCCGTCCTCCTTCAGCCAGCTTGTTAACGACTGTGAGTTCAGTCCTCTGATGCACGAGTGGTTCACCTGCAGGCAAACCAAGACCCAGGTTTTTTTGCTTGTTTGGTCCAAACCAGAGTTCAGATGAACTCTCACCCCTACCCAAACTCTGCTCTGTTAATAAAGAACCAAACGGTGTGAAAATAAACACAAAGGGGCTGTTTTTAAAGGTTTGACTCACTTTATTCTGATTAGATCAAAGAGATGAGTTCTGGAAGGAGCTTCAGTGACGCTCAGAGTTCTTCCTCTGTATTCTGATGTGACATTAATGTGGATGTTTTCACCACACAGTGGCATGCTGGGAGTGTTTCAGCGTTAGAACAACGTAGATAATATCTGTTTATTATAGAGGCAGATTTATGATGCTGACCTTAGTCCAAATGGGTTCAAATGAACTGGACTTCTTTGGTTCCTTCATGTGAACCCGTGACCTGGACGGCTGAGGACCTTCACCGTGTCCAAACTGACCAGAGAGCTGGAGGTCCAGTGTGACGCTGTCCCGGTTCGATGTGTGGATCGCCGTGAAGGCGCTATAAGAGCCGGGTTAAAAAGTCGTGCACTGTAACTCCGTCTTCAGTTTGTCATCATTATTGTTGGTCTAAAAAACATGTTGCTGCTCTGTGCTCGTTTTCAAGAGTCTCCTTCAAATAGCTTTTAATGCTCTCCACTGACCTGTGGCCATGTCCACAGGAAGCATGCTGCTGAACGTGGAGATGTGTGTGTGTGTGTTTGGAGGGGTGGGGAGGGGGGCATGACGCTGCAGCAGTGGCAGCTGGCAGCCCAGCTTGCAGGGGCCATCTCCTGACAAAGGGGAGACTTCCCCTGGGGCCAGTGATTTAGGACAGGGCTCTCTGGACAGGCCCCTGAAGAGGAGAGAGGACACTGGCTTTGGAGGAACGTACACACCCTCCCTCTCCTCCTCTTCCATACCTTGTCCACTAAAGCTTCTCTGCTGGTTCCCGTGCTCCCCCTCCAGCTCCTCTATACACACGCCTGACACCCTCCCCTCATCCCAATGTGGCAAAGCTGTCTCCTGGGACAAGGAGGGAGGCCTCTGGATGGGAGCATTCCTGAGGTGTAGCACACTAACGCACTCTGGACACAATGGGGGGAAAGACAACAGGTGCATGTGGATCCTCTGTCATCCAGTGGCAGCTGAGAGATAGGAACATGAGGCTATTATGGCACCATTATCCACCGCTGCTGTATTGGTGGGCTGTTGGACCTCTTTTCTCAAACAAAACAAGGCTTTTATGTGTAACCTGGTCTCGTAGCCACCCTGCCCCAACAAGCCTCTCTTTCATCCTGCTATCCCAGCTAACACCTGCCACCACAACACCCTCCAAAAAGCCCAAGAGCCACTTATCTCAAGACTGAATCGAGCCCCAAAACGCAAGAAAACCTGAACAGGGTCGTTTTAAGAAAAGCCACCACTTCAAACTGGAGCCACAGAGCTGATCTGAGCCAGCACCTCTGTAACCCCACCCCCCCTTCATCTTCTGTCCCTCTGAATTATGTTATGTCTGAAATGAGCAGTCATACAGCAGATTGTTTGGTGCAGCCACTTGATCTAACTGATGACAATGCTCCTAACAGAGCCCGTGTCCTGGGGGGATAGGCAGTATTTGGTTACTGCATCCATGATCGCTCCCCATTGTGATGCACTTTGGGTCCCAGAGATGGCTGAAAGGAGGTTTGGGGGGGGGGGGGGGGG
>SSNR01000161.1:110656-168724 GCA_006937965.1 Callopanchax toddi | reverse complement strand
GGGGGGGGGGGGGGGGGGGGGGGGGGGGGGGGGGGTTGGTGGCAGATGGCCTGTACGGGTCGGTCCGCGTCTGAAGGCGTGTCGTGGTCCTTCACTGGAGACCCCCCTCCTCCCTCACCCCCGCGCGCGCACAATCGATGGAAATGAAAGCGCAGAGAATGGATGAGTGGTCCGAAAGAGTCAACTACAGTACTTAAACAGTCAGGGTGCCCCCCCCCCCCCCACTGGCCCCAGAGCGCGCGCGCGCGCACACACACACACACACACACACACACACACACAGTGAGATCATAAAAACAATTAATGAGAGGAAAATGACATAAAACAGTTCACACAGCCTGGGAGAAGCAGAGGAGCCGGTGTGACCTAGAGGGGCAGAGCGCTCAGTTACTGCAGCTCTATAATCTACTAAAGACTCATCAGGAGGATCTCATCATTCAGGTTTAGATCAGGAGGATCTCATCATTCAGGTTTAGATCAGGAGGATCTCATCATTCAGGTTTGGATCAGGAGGATCTCATCATTCAGGTTTGGATCAGGAGGATCTCATCATTCAGGTTTAGATCAGGAGGATCTCATCATTCAGGTTTGGATCAGGAGGATCTCATCATTCAGGTTTAGATCAGGAGGATCTCATCATTCAGGTTTAGATCAGGAGGATCTCATCGTTCAGGTTTAGATCAGGAGGATCTCATCGTTCAGGTTTAGATCAGGAGGATCTCATCATTCAGGTTTGGATCAGGAGGATCTCATCATTCAGGTTTAGATCAGGAGGATCTCATCATTCAGGTTTAGATCAGGAGGATCTCATCATTCAGGTTTAGATCAGGAGGATCTCATCATTCAGGTTTAGATCAGGAGGATCTTAACATCCAAGCAGTGGCAGATTTAGTCATTTTGGGGCCCAAGTCAAACACAGGTTTGGGGCCCTTCATGATTAATCACAGTTCCTTCTCTGCTCTCTTTGAGCCCCTTTAATCCTATTGATGAAGAACAAACTCGTGCACGGACTTTTTGATTTCACCCAATAATTACTCTGTAGTTTGTATTTTTTTCTTCAGTTTTCACCACATTGTTGTAGCAGAGCATGACAGTACAGTAAAAACACCAGTGGTAAATCAACACCACAAGTGTTAAATCAACACTAGAGAGGTCCCATGGGACCAAATAAAACCTCTCTAGTGTTGATTTAACACTGGTGTCTTATGTGTACATTTATTGTTTATTGTTCATTTGGTTGTTCATATTAGGTTTGTATTTACTCTATTTTTTTTTTTTTTAATTTACTTATTTGTTCTGATATTTTCTTTTATGCTACTTATGATTCTGCTGTCTTATTGTTTCGTTGCTTTGAAAGAGGACCCCCTTGTAAACGAGATGGTTCATCTCAAGGGGTTTTATCCTCTGGAAACATAAGTAAATAAATAAATAAAAAATAAATCTAAATCCCAGTAACGATAAATGTGTTCCTGATTTTGGCATACTAACTAGTTACCGTGCTCATTACCACAATAATTAGTCCCAACACCGATAGTTACACATCAAGTTTAACAAGTGGCAAAACGTAGAAAAGTTGAAGCAATAATCCTCCACAACAAAATAACACAAAAAGAAATGACTTCAATTAGAAAAATTCAGGAGGAAAATTCCTAAAACTAAACTCCCCTGGAAGAAAACAGCTGCTGAAACAACCCTTGGGGCGGCGTTTAGCTCAGTGGGGCGGCGTTTAGCTCAGTTGGTAGAGTGGCCGGTCTGGTAACCAGAGGGTCGCCGGTTGAATCCCCAGCTCCAGCTGGGTTAGATTGTCATTGTGTCCTTGGGCAAGACACTTCACCCACCTTGCCAGTGTGACTGTGTGTGAATGTTGGTGGTGGTCAGAAGGGCCAACAGCGCAGAATGGCATCCTCGCCCCAGGGCAGCTGTAGCTACAGACGTCTGTCATAGTTTACCACCACCAGTGTAAATGTGTGTGTGTGAAAGAATAATGGAGCTTCTGTCAAAGCGCTTTGGGCAGTGGCAGCCCGTCCATAGGGGGCGCTAGGGCGCCGCCCCACCAGTCCCAAGAGGAAGAAGAAGAGAAATAGTGATCACAAAATACAAAAAACTAACATGAAAATAAAACTAAACAAACCATCCATTATATATACAATAAGTGCTGTGTATAATCTGCTTTTAGGTGTAGTTTAGAAAACATTTTCTCACTATTTTTTACCAGACCGATAGGTCCTGTTTCTCTGGGATCAACTGCTTATGTCTGGACCGGACGCCGTCCCGAGACACCGCATTGTTTTCTGCTCCTGGCGCATGCGTACTGGAAATCATCCTTAATGCAAAAGATAGGAGACCGATCGGGACGCAGGTCATAGTGTAAGCGGGGACGTGTTGTGCGCATGCGCAACTCGCTAGGAACGTTCGTGTGTGTATCGGGGGGAAGTTTTGGCGGTGTTGAACCGTGTGGTTGTCTGTCGTGTGTGGAGTTCTACAATAAACGGAGACGTGTTCCCGTTCTCCAATACACTTTGCCTCCCGTTCTTGAGCTCACCGGGACCGAGCTGGAACCCAATAGCTCGCCCGCTACATTGGTGGCAGCGGTGTTTTGCTGAGTTATCCCGGGGACGTGTTTTGTGAAGACGGCGGCTGTTAGCTACGCAGCACCATGCTTGGAAGCTCTTTTGCCGGTATGGAGGACGAGGACAAGTACAGCCCGGTTTGGACCGATGATGTGTGTAATGTAAAGGTGGAGCTACCCCCGCCGTTTTGCGGAGACGGCAGTAAGCTCTTCGCTACCTGGATCAAACAGTTTGAGGCTGCCGTGCGCGCCCAAACCCGAGGAGCGGGAAGACGGAGCTACGCCGCTACATTAGCAGCTCTGTTGCCCACTAGACTGGACGGCGCTGCTTTCCTGTTGTGGGACAGCCTCTCTGCGGCGACACAAGGTGACTTTGAGCGTGTTAAGGAGAAATTAAATGAGGCATTTGGACAGAAACAGTTCATGCTTTACTTCCAGACCTGTGTCTCTGCTAGGCCTCGGCTGGCTAATGAGAGTTTGGAGCTATATGCGGCTGATATTTCACGACTTGTTGCTGAGGCTTTCCCTGATTATGACGAGGTGGCTCAAAATGGAGAAAAGTTTAGGCGTTTTCTCGCGGGACTGGATCCTGGCCTCCGCGCCAAATGTCACGAACAGGGGGCTACTGATATGGAGGAGGCTCTGACTATAGCTGGACGTTGTGAGCGGGCTAGACTGGCCATGGGCGTGGGGACGCAGAACGCAGCCTGCTCCCCGAGTGGCCCGGTGATGGTGGCTACGCTTTCTCCTGCTAGGGCCACTGATGTGGTTAACAATAATGATAAAGCCGCAGAGATGCTCCTTGGCGCCGTGGAGCGTCTGACAGCGAGGATGGACAAATTACAAACGGATATGAAGGATATGAGAGTACATAGCCACAATGTGGAGGATGGCAGACGGGCTCGGCTGTCGGACTGTGGAGCGCACATGGACCGGCATTTTCCATGTAGGTGCGATTGTGGTGGAGATGGCTGCAGATCTGCTAATAGGGAGTACCCGAGGGAGTTTCGTGAGAGGGGGCGCTCCCCCCAAGGACGGCGTGACGGCGAAGAATGGCCAACTTCGGCACGGGGTTCCCATGGAGGATCGCTGGATGATTTCCCAGATCGCTTGGGGAGCAGGGGCACCCAGAGACCACGCACCAACGAGGGACCACAGAGGCGGAGAGGTGTGAGATTCTTGTCCCCCTACCCGCGATCACCTTCCCCTTCCCCAGCTGGACGGAACCAGGGAAACTACCGTTAACTGGTGTTGGGACCCGAACACCAGTTTCTTCCTCCGAGGGTCACAGTGGACGCTCATCAGTTGAAATTGATGCCGCATTGTTGGGCTGCGGTTCTATGGGTGAGTCCAAACATACATCCTATGTAAGAGGACTGATTGAGGGAGTGGATGTTGCCGTGCTGGTTGACTCTGGGTCAACTGTTTCATTGATTTCTGAAGATTTTAAGATGTCAGTACCTGCTTTACGCAAACGTGTACTTGGCACAAACTACACGTTTGCTCATGCTGTAAATGGACAACTGTTGGACACACTAGGAACAATGACTATTTCTATATGTTTAGGTGAGATTTATGTAGAACAGACTGTGCATGTTGTCAGGGGGGCAACACAAAAAGTTATTTTGGGCTTTGATTTCATGCTTGAATATCGGGCTGTCCTTGATGTAGCAGTGGGGGTTGTTTGTCTCAAAGGAATGGACATCCCGTTGTTACATGTTACTGATCTCATACCGAAATGCTGTAATATCACCATGTCTACAGATGTCACTGTTCCGCCATTTTGTGAGATGGTTGTTCCTGCACAGGTGGAGTTTCCCCGGTCCAACAGACCACGTACTGACTCCTACGTTGGGTACCTTGAGCCTGAAGCTCGTGACAATATGGAGTTTGTGGTTGCACGTACAGTGGCGCCAGTTAAAGATGGGCTCACTGTCGCGCGGCTGCTTAACCCTACTGATCACGAGCTACATATGCACTCCGGTTCACACTTAGGAGTTCTCTACCATGTGGATGAGTGTGACATTTTTCAACCTACTGACTGTGTGGACTCTGGTCACCAACACATGATCCTACCTGACCTAACTGACTGCCCCATATCTGACACACAGAGAGAACAGCTTCATGCTGTGCTGCATAAGCATCAGGAAGTGTTCCGTCCTGGACGGGGTTTTTCCAAAAGTGAGGGCATGATCAAACATCGGATTAATACTGGTGAGCAGTTCTCAGTTAAGCAGCGAGCATACCGTACCTCCCCAGACAAACGTAGGGAAATGGACAGACAGGTGCAGCAGCTTCTGGCTGATGGCGTTATTGAGGAAAGCTGTAGCCCATGGTCCTCTCCCGTTGTTCTGGTTAGAAAAAAGGACAACACATGGAGGTTCTGTGTGGACTACAGGGGCTTAAATGCTGTTACAGTGAAGGATTCCCTTCCCCTTCCACAGGTGGATGACACCTTGGATGCACTAGCTGGGGCCACATGGTTCAGTACCTTGGACTTCTCAGATGGTTACTGGCAAGTAGGAGTAGCGGAGGAGGACCGTGAGAAAACAGCCTTCACTACTGGCCATGGACTGTACCAGTTTAGGTCAATGCCAATGGGTCTTACAAACGCTCCAGCAACTTTCCAAAGAGTCATGGAGCTGGTACTTAAAGGCCTCCCCTGGCATATTTGCATGGTTTATCTTGATGACATATTGATTTATAGTAAGTCCTTCAGTGAGCATGTGAAAGCTCTTGAGGAGGTGCTTTCAAGGATTGGAGCAGCAGGTCTGCGACTGAAGGCACGGAAGTGTCAACTGGCGCGTGACCATGTAGTGTTTTTGGGCCATGTCATTTCGGCTGAAGGGCTGCGCCCGGATCCCAGAAACACGTGCAAAGTTAAGAACTGGCCAGTTCCTCGCTCTGCGACAGAGGTGCGTGCCTTCCTTGGCCTCTGTTCATATTACAGAAGGTTTGTGAAGAACTTTGCACTAAGAGCCTCGCCCCTTGTCCGCCTCACAGGAAAAAATGCCCCTTTTCATTGGACAACCGAATGTCAGGAGGCTTTTGAGTTCATGCGAAACACTCTTTGTGCTGAGCCTGTGATGTGTCACCCTGACTTCACACAACCGTTCGTGTTGTACACAGATGCGTCCCAAACCGCAGTCGGGGCAGTACTCACACAGACGGTTGATCGTCTTGAGAGAGTGGTGGCGTACGCCAGCCATGCTCTCACAGTAGCAGAGCGCAGGTGGTCAACATATGACAGGGAGTTGTGGGCAATAGTATGGTCCGTCCGGAACTTTAGGCATTACTTGGGCCTCCGGCCTTTTACCATTGTTACTGATCACAGACCCTTACTTGGCTTGAGACGACTCCCCATTGATAATGACAGAACGGGCCGGCGTAGCCGCTGGGCCCTTGAACTGGACCCTTACGACTGGGTGATTGTCCATAAGAATGGGGTGCATCATACCAACGCTGATGCTTTGTCTCGATGGCCCATGGCGCCTGCTACGGTAGGGAGTTCACAGACACAGACAATTGATTTTTCCACTAGTGTAGTGTGCACTGTGGAGGCACCAGAGGAGCCCCCCCGGGAGGTGCTAGACTCAAACACGCTGGGTTCCTGTGAGCCTGCTGAGCACGCAGACAAAGTCATGGTCCAGTCTTTGTCCCATGATGGCTCTAACATCAAGCGGCTTCAAGAGGAGGACCCAGACGTCGCATGTGTTCTGGACTGGCTTAAAGAGGGCCAAAGGCCCCCACGAGGGAGAATAAAAGGTGCAGACCGGGCAGTTCGGATTTTATGGCATGAATTTCCCCGGTTGGCCCTAGTTGATGGGATTGTCTGTCGAGTTGTTGCACTGTTGGATGTAGAGCAGACACAGCAGATTGTCATACCGGCCATTCTGGTTCCTGAGGTTTTGCGTCAGCTGCATGGTGGCCCGTTGTCTGCCCACCTTGCGGTTGAACGGACCTTGGCTCGAGCGCACAGTGTGTGCTATTGGCCCAGTATGTATGCTGACATTCGGGCATGGTGTGACCAGTGTTATGCATGCCAGAGACGAAAGTCTCCTGTACCCCACCATCAGGCCCCTATGAAGTCATCTTTAGCACAGCGTCCTTTTCAACGGGTTGCGGCCGACATACTGGAGTTGCCCATCACATCAAAAGGCAACCGTTATGTTCTAGTCGTTGAAGACTACTTCACTAAGTTTGCTAACCTCTATGCCATAGCTGACCAGAAAGCCACCACCGTTGCTGAGTGCCTTTTTAATAAATACATTCTCGAGCACGGTGTGATGGAGACTCTCCACACGGATATGGGTAGGCAGTTTGAATCCGAGGTGGTTAGACAGTTGTGTGAAATGTTGGGTGTGAAGAAGACACACACCACACCGTACAACCCTAAGTCGGATGGCATGGTGGAGAGGTTAAATAGAACTCTCATTGATCAGCTTGCTAAGGTTCTGCTGACTTGTGAGGGTGAGTGGGATTCCTTCCTCTCACAAGTCGCATTTGCTTACAACACCAGCGTACACTCCAGTACTGGATTCACACCATATTTTCTCACTCATGGACGGGAGGCTCGGGCTCCAGTGGATATGATACTGGGTCCAGCACTACATGGTACTGGGCACGACTCCCTGAATGAGTTTGTTTCATCTCTACAAAGGCGGCTGGAGACTGCTTTTCGACAGTGTAAGGAGAACAGCGCGACTGCAAGTGACAAACAGAAGTCTTTCTACAACAGAGGACAGAGACATTGCCCATATGTGGCTGGAGATCTAGTATGGCTAAATGACCCGACTGAGAGTCGTCGTAAGCTGGCCCCCCACTGGAAAGGACCCTACATGGTACAGCAGAGACTAGACAGGGACGACTCAGTTGGGGTTACATATGTGATAAGTAGCCCATTTAGTGAGGAGGCCCCACTTCAGACGGTACACTACGACCGACTGCGACGTTACAGTCTACCCACTGTTTTCCCACTGACAGGCCCTTCTCGGATTCCAGCTGTTGACTTACCATCTTCGGAGCCTCCAGATTTGGCTCTGTCACCGACTGTTTCTGACTCTGGTACCTCTACTCCTTCACCAGAGTCCAATGTTACTTTCAGTTCTAGTTTAGAAGGTTCCCCTTCCTGTATGAGTACTCCAGTGCAGGTTTCTCGCGCTGGACGGTGTACCAAACTACCAGCTCGTTTTGCTGATTATGTGATGGAGTAACATTGTGAGAGGTTTTTATTTTTTTTACATGCTGGCATGTTCGTTTCTGGCTGTGTATTATTATTATTAGTAGTACTACACTGTTAGGCCTTATGTTATGCTCATGTCGTTTGTTTTTTTTTCTCTCTTGCTGCTGCTTTGTGTTGTTCCTTTCTATGTTATGAAATGGGGACATTTCTTTTTGTAAGGGGGGACGACTGTAAGCGGGGACGTGTTGTGCACATGCGCAACTCACTAGGAACGTTCGTGTGTGTATCAGGGGGGAAGTTTTGGCGGGGTTGAACCGTGCGGTTGTCTGTCGTGTGTGGAGTTCTACAATAAACGGAGACGTGTTCCCGTTCTCCAATACACTTTGCCTCCCGTTCTTGAGCTCACCGGGACCAAGCTGGAACCCAATAGCTCGCCCGCTACAGTAGTTTGAATTGAACGATAATAACAGCTGAGCGAGGTTAAGAGGAAAGAAAACTTCTAAAAAGCTACAAGACAGCTGGAAAAATGTTAAAATGTTCAAGTTTGTAAGGTTAACAACTTGCATAGCAACAAATTAGAGCCGATTTCTACAGTTCTTATATGACGTCAGTACACCAACACCAAGACCATACTTTGACTTTCACAGGTTTCATAGTTTCAATAATCCACTCAAATTAGTTTGGAAATTAAAGAATCAAAGTCGCTTAATGTATTTAAAAGATGTATTAAATCAAATGTATTGCAGGATTATGAAATTATAAATTAAGCCAGTGTCTGTGATTAATTTAGGAAATAAGAATATGAATGTGATAAAAATGTAAGTTTGTAAAAAATATGAATGAATCAAGATTTTTTTGGGGTAAAACGGGTAGAAAATATAAGAATGTTTTTCTTCCTTCTGCCCCTTTTCATTCATCTGCATATTTATTGTGTTTTTTATTTTGTTTGTCTTTTAAATTTTTGTTTTGAATTAAATACATTTCTAAATTTAAAAAAATAGTAAGAAAACTGACTTTTTACCCCTGACGATGAAAATCCTTTGGTCCAAGTGAGTCCTCTTTCTTTTCAGTGGATGAATTACTCAGGATGATGAAAGTATAAATTAGATGAAGTATAGAAAATAAAGGATTCACCAAACCTTTCTCCTGTGAGTTAGTTACCTATAATGCACGAGAACTGAGAGAGAAGTTGACTCATCTCACAGAAATCCACATTTAGAAACAACTCTGTTTCCTTACGAGCACAACACATTAAAAATAACTGAACACACACACCTCTTGACCACTGGAGGTAGGTGCCAGCTCCCCTGCGACCCTCTGTGGAGAATTAAGCAGGTATAGAAAATGGATGGATAGATGAAAACACACGACTGTCTATGAGTATATCATCAGTATAGAGAAGCTATTAATCTGTCAGAATCTAAACTACATAGATCCTGTTTGTGTTTTAAGGTTTGTGTTAGTCCTGTAGAGATGTGATGTGGATATAGAAATTGCGTGTCTGTAGTTCAGCATAAACATGGTTTTTTTTTTTAGATTTGATTCTAAAGAACTGTAGCAGGCTGACGCTACGTGTTTGTGGCAGAAACGTTTGTCACCGCAACTCTACTTCCCCTTCACACTGTTGGATGTTGTCACGAAGTCACTTTGTAAGTTTCTAAAAAGTCTTCGAAGACCCAAAATCATTAAAATCACGGGATGTTTGAATAAGTTTATTATTTTTATTTATTTGCTGGGAAAAGTGTTTACCCTCCGTTCTTGTTTCATATTTTTGTATGTTTGTCACTCTTAATCACCACACACACACAAATTGAAACATTAGACAAAGATTGCACAAGTAAAAACCAAATACATTTGCTAACTGAAGGTGTTTATTATTAGGACGAAATATGAACCCATGTCAAAAAGTAAAGTCACTAATCCAGGATTTAGTGAGGCATCTGAGGAATCTTGTGCGAATGTGGATCAGAGGAAGAGAGGCTGTCTAAATTCTGGGAGACCAAGGTTCAGTCCCCGGCCTAAGTCATGTGTTGAGCAGGATCCTGAACCCCAGCTGCCTCCTGGGTGCCATCAAAACTGGCTGCCCTCTGCCCCTCAGGGATGGGTCAAATTTTAAAAAACAACAAATGAATCCCGGTATCGGTATCGGTTAGAGTTACCCGATACCAGGAACCGATACCAGTGGCATCACTGTCTGTGACTTGTGATTTCTGTTGTAGTTTCCTATATTGAACACTAGGGGGAGCTATTGAGCTAAAGAGGAACAGTGTGGGTTGAGAGCTGGAGATGGTGCCAAACAGTTCATTTTATTTGGTTAAAATGTGGAAAACTGCAATAATTTCACTGTGAAATCACAGAAAATGGTTATTTTTCACCTTATATGTTAGTTTTGTGATCATTTTTTTATATTTTTTATTTTTTATCTAACTCAGTCATTTGTTGTAAAAAGCAGAGAAGAAAAAATAAAACCTGTATTCCAATGTGTTGCATTTTTTTGTGTGGTAGAAGTATCGGTATCTGTACTCGGTATCGGCGAGTACTCAGATTTAAGTATCGGATCGGTTTTGACAAAAGTGGTACATCCCTATTGAGAATCCTTGATGGGAGCTTGGATATACACATGATTAAATCTAACAAATATCAAATAACTGCATGAAATATCCCTGAATTCCATCAAGTTTTCAACCTGCAGTTTGAGCACCCGGTCGGCCTACTATCATCTCCATAACATAAATCGCCTGCGCCCTTCACGATCATACCGCCGCCATCTTAGTGCATAGTCTGGTCACCTCTCGACTAGACTATTGCAACTCGCTACTCTTCGGTCTACCTCAAAAATCTCTCCATAAACTCCAGCTGGTTCAGAACGCTGCCGCTCGTGTTATCATGAAAACCCCTTTTGCCTCTCACATCACCCCTGCTCTTCAACAGCTGCACTGGCTGCCAATAAAATCTAGGATCACTTAAAAAGCTGCTTCTCCTCACTTTTAAGGCCAAACACAACCTGCTCCTTCCTATATCTCCCAGCTTGTCCAAATCTCTATACCATCTCGAGTGCTCCGTTCCTCTGCCTCAGTTACTCTGTACAGTCCTCCTGCTTGGCCTACTACCATGGGGAGACGAGATCAGTGACTGGGTGGCTCTTTCTAAAACCCAGAGTCATCTATTTAAATGTGCTTATGTTTAATTGTGACCCTGTGTTTTTAGGGGGAGAGTTTCTTGCCCCACTTTGGGTCTCATGGTTCCAACGGATGGGTTAAACGCCACAGCCTACCTGTGTATCAGACCATGTCCATTCCTTTATGACCACAGTGGATCCATCTTCTGATGCTACTTCCAAAAATGAATTGCAAAGATCAGATCATCTCTAACTGGTTTTTAGAACATGAAGATGAGCTTATTGGACTCCAGCTGCCACTACAGGCACCAGATCTCAATCCAGTCCAGAACATCTGGGATGTGGTGGAATAGGAGACTCACATCATGGATGGATCGAACCTCTGAGGAATTTTCTCAACACCTTGAATCCATGACATGAAGGTTCTGAAGGATGAAAGTGTAATAATTGCAAACAAAGGGTGCCAGTCAGTTTGCCATTTTGTCAAATTGGACCCTCACTTCGCACGCAATGCAATGGCTGGCATTTTGCACCAGTTGATTATCAAATGTTTAATAGTTTTCACCAACAGAACCAAAACAGAACTGATCCTTCCTATTTCCCACAGTAATGTACATAAATATCATTGTTTTTCTTGTTTTTTATTTATTTCTGTGTATTTTCTCATATATAGAATAAAGACAGAGTTGATTCAAAGCTACAGGTGGTTTCTTTGTCCCTCCTTGTCACTGCAGTCCAGCTATACCGGACGTAACTAATTCTGAGTTGAATCACAGACAAAATTAAGGCATTCTTTGTATAAAATAACATTAAAATTATACATTTCACGCAGTAATTTGTTTTATTTTTATATATTTTATTTCAAATGGGGTTTTTTCGTGTCATTTTTTATACTGATTAGATTTATTCACCTGACCTTCAGTAATATTGAACTTTGGTCCCCTCAGAATATTCAATTTGGTGTAACCCTGAAAGAAAAACAGATAGAATTTTTAATAAATAACCTCATTATAGTTACAAAGTATTATATTCATAAATGTCGATACGCAAAATCTCTCCCCTCATGGCTTGCTCTGAAAAATGAGCTAACTTTGTTAAAAAATTGTTTTAAAATACTGGTTAATCCACATGCAACAAACCTATATACATTTATAGAAAAACTCAATCTTTTGTAAACTTTTTATTTGGTTTTGTGTTTTTTTCATGGGCCAAATGCCTCTTGATTGATTATGTATTTTGGTTATTCTTAGGGTATTTTTCTATTTTTATTCCCCTTGTATTTATTTTATTATCTTTTTTATCTGTTTTCTCTTTTTTTCTATATTGTTATATACTGGATACTAATTTGTCACCTTTAGAAAATGTTTCTTTTTTAAATTGTAACTTTAAAGGAGGTGAGAATATGTCTTGACATATCAGTTCTTGTATTGACATTTGAGATTGTCATTGTTCCTTTAATAAAAATAAAAATAAAAAGATTTATTCACCTGTTGATCTCTAACCGTCCAGCAGGTGGCAGTGTTGCGTCGTTACGTTTGTTTGTAGCCCTCCATTGAAACCCGAGGAAAAAGTTCATCCGGGGACTTCGGGACTTCCGCTGGAGGTTAAAACAGAAGCTGTTAGCAGCGTTAGCTTGTTGTGTTTTGGTGTGTGAGGTGAATGTTTGAGTCTCAGCAGCAACAATGTCTTCAGTTCAGCATCTGAGAGAGTTTATCAGCGAGCGACTAACTGCTGCTGCTGGAGAAATATTCTCAGAGTTTGAGAAAACCATCGTCCAGTTGGTGGAAGAGAACGATCGTCAGCGCAGACTGCTGGATATTAGCTTGAAACCACAAATCAAGCTCCACAGAATCGGTATGGAACACCAGCTACTGGGACTGATGTGGTTTTACTGAGGACAGAGTCTCAAGAAAGTCTGCTGGATTCAGTTTGCTGCTGAAAGTCTTCATTTCTGCAGCTTTAGGACACAACGGAGGTGAAATCAGTCAGTAAACGTTGTTCCTAAATCAAAATGTATGCTTTAGATCAATAAAAAGAACACTTCTGCGATTTTAGGACTTTATAAAGATATTGGGTCCTTTTAAAATGAGACGATACAGTAGCCTAAAATATAAGTAAGCAGAAAATATGTACAAAGTCAGTTTACACAAGAGACTTATGCTCAGTCACCACCATCCTGCCTCGCACCTAAATTATCTGCAGTCAGAATGTTGTTTAGAATAGCTTGTTACCAAGTAAAGCTGTCTTTATACTAGAACTCATTTTCATAAGACTGACTCACCTTAAGAGGGTCTGAATGTTTTTTCTTTTAAAGCTGTAGTACTTGAAGTTAGTAAAATGTTCAGTAAAATTATATCTGGCTGTTTTATTTCTAAATAGAAACTCTACGTTATTTGTGTGTTTGTCCAGATCTCCCACAGCATTATGTCTGGAAGGAGGAAGAGGTTCTAACTAACCAGCAGCTCTGGAACCAGGAGAGGAAGTCCAGTTTGCAGCAGGAAGAAGCAGAACCTCCACAGAGGAAAGAGGAACCAGATGATCCAGAACCTTTGCAGATGATAGAAGAGGAACATTGTATCAGTCAGGATGAGCAGCACTTGGTACTGAAGCAGGAGACTGATACATTAATGGTGACTCCTCCTTCTGAAGAAAGAGACTGCAGAAAACCAGAAGCAAACTGGGACCAACTCCTTTCTCAGAACCCTCCTGAAGCTGAAAACCAGGATCAGGAAGAAAGCAAGCATCAAAACTCAGAATCAAGCAGAGACGAAGAACTGAGACAAAATAAAAGATGTCAACAAACCAAGAGTCACAGAGAAAATTTAGACAATCCTAATCCAAAAAGGCACACAGAAACTCAGACAGGTAAGAAACCTTTCTCATGTAAAATCTGTGAAACAGTTTAATTTGAAGGATAACAACATTAGATCTCACCCAGGAGAGAAGCTGTATTTTTGTAAATCTTGTGGTAAACTGTTCTCACAGAAGAGATGATCGACTCAACACAAAATAAATCACACAGATGAGAAGCCTTTCTTATGTCTGACGTGTGGGAAAAGTTTCAGTTGTAAAATAGTAGAAATTCTGACGATTTCAAAACATAACAGTGCAGTGAAAAAGTATTTACCCCTTACAGATTGTTTCTGTTTTTGTTTACATGACACACTATTGGTTTTATTGTTTAAGTGATAAAGCTATCCTAACCATCCTCGCCCTATGTGGAAAAAGTAAATGCCCTTTAATCCTAATAACATGTTTTAACACTCCTGGTTTCAAAAACAACAATCCAGTGTTTGTGATAACTAGTAATGAGTCTCTCACATCACTGTGGACAAATGTCGTCCCGCTCTTCTTTACAGAATTGTTTAAATTCAGCCACACTGGAGGGTTTTCCAACATGAATTGCCTGTTTAGGATCGGACATATTCCTTCAGGATTTTCTGGTAATCAGCAGAATTCTTGGTTCACTGTCAGTTTATTGCTATATCACTTTAAAAACAACAAAAGAATCTATAAATAAAATATTAAATGCTTTAAAAGAAAATGTAAAAGTTGATTAAATATTAATGAAAAAACTTTTGTTGGTCAGATCGGCTTTAAACCAGAATCAAACGGAGCCTTTTATACCAACAAAGTGCTGGAGTTGTGATACCAGGATATGACAGTATCAATGGCAGCAGAACGGTCTAAAATAGGGAGGTCCCAATCCGATCACATGATCGAAAAATGGGCTTGATCACATAATTTCAGACTCAATCGGAATTGGACTCTACCTACTTATCCAGACTTGGATATATGTATATATTAGTGCTGGGCCGATAACGCCGTTAACGCAAAACTGTTATCGCGCGATAAAAAAAATAACGCCGTTAATCTAAATTGGGTCGCTGGGTCTAGGAGATGTACAGACATTACCAAATGGCAGACTCCGATCCTGGCCCAGATCTTTCCGTAGTCCAGACCTGCAGCAGGACCCGCTCCCCCGGTCTAGCAGAAGGAGGCACGGCTCCTGTCTCCCGAACGCTCGCTTCACCTGGAGCGGCTCCCGGATCCGAACCGATCCTTCACCCGGACCGGGAGCCGCGGCTCCAGGTAAAGCGCGCATTCGGGAGACGTGAGGCGTGTCTCCTTCACCGGGAGCCGGTTCCGGTCCAGGATTTTCACCTGGACCCAAGGAGGTGAAAGAGGCGCGTCCGGGAGCCGTGCGCCCATGCCAACCTCGGCATACGCTCCCTCCTCCTGAACCGGACCGTGTGGTTCGGAGCTTGATCCAGGTTGGAGTAGACGCAGCAGAGCGCTGACCGAGTCACAAACCCGCGGCAACAACTTGGTAGAGTTCCCGCAGAACTCCGACCAAGTCATCAACCAGGTCTGGACTGGCTGTCTGGTTCCAGGTGTTTCCTGGTGAACCGACGTGTTATTTGGGCCGACAGCCTCAGCTGTGCACGCGCCTCTCGTTAAAGTGAATGTGGCAGCGCGTGCTGCGTTTCTCAGCATAACTGACAGCTGAACATTCAACAAATCAAACAATATCAACACTAAAACACATTGATCTGTCAGTGACTTTATCAGAGGGTTGTCTTTAGTTTTCAGACTCGTTAATGTTTAAATCCCCTAAAGTGGTTTTATTTAACAAAAACATGATGAAACAGCTCTATAGGGTAATGTGAAATAAACAGCAGAGAAATGAAGTCATTTTAAGGCAGATTTAATCCATTACAGATAAACTGGATGCTACAATCCTTTTTTGACAGCTAAAAAATCAGCTTGAAGTTATTTAATGTAAAAAAGAGAGTTGATGCTTTAATCAG
Organism: Callopanchax toddi; assembly: GCA_006937965.1. Taxonomy (NCBI): domain Eukaryota; kingdom Metazoa; phylum Chordata; class Actinopteri; order Cyprinodontiformes; family Nothobranchiidae; genus Callopanchax; species Callopanchax toddi. The sequence continues at coordinate 153,044 of SSNR01000161.1, read as the reverse complement.
GTGACCTGTAAACTAAATGTAATCCTTTACTGTCAGGAGATGAGAAGGTTTCTACAGTAAAACTATTAAAACAGAGTGAGCCTCAGAAAACAGCTGTAGAGTTAAAGGAGACAGACCTCTGATGACACATCAAGGTGTTTTAGTGTTAAAATGTTTCATCCTGATAACTTGATCAACCATCAGAGGTTAAAATGAGCTCAGAGCTCATCTGGTGGTTCTGGTTTGTGACTCAGGTCTGGGTTTCTGAGGGAAGTTCTGACAGGTTTAGTATTTCTTGTTAGGTTAGTAACAGCTGATCCAAACAGTGGATCGGCTGTTACTAACCTTAAACTCTAGACTTGAAGTATCACGACTCTTCAGCCTCATGAACACACATACCGGTATTATGAACCCTTTGGCAGAATTCAAATGAGCCATTTTAATCTAGATTAATTTCAAAATTAATCTAGATTAAAAAAATTAATCTATGCCCACCTCTAGTATATATATTCTCATTATTTTTAGCACATCATTTTTTCATTTAGGTTCTCAAGGGAGAAGTTGGCACTGATGCTCGGTACGCAGACCCTTGCCATAAGTGGAAGGGGGTGGGGTGCTCCAGGCATCAGCCCAAAATCAGACGATTCGGACTCGAGGGCAACAAAACCCAAAATCTGATCAGGATATCCCTAGTCTAACAGGATTAAAACGGTCCCCAGGCAATGATCTTTAAAACTCTTAAAAGGGCTGTCTCAGTGCTGTGGTGAGATTTAAAACCGGGCTGGAATTTTCCACAGATGTTGTTTGTGTTCTGTCAATTACAGCAAGTGGTCCAGGGGCCTCATTTGTAAAGCTTGCTTATGCACAAAACAGGGGCTGGAAGTTGCATCTGGCTGTTTTAATTTTAATAACAGAACTCTGTGTGTTGTCCGTTTGTCCAGAACTCCCACGGCATTATGTCTGGAATGAAGAAGAAGTTCTGACTGAGCGGCAGCTCTGGAAACAGGAGAGGAACTCCAGTTTGGACCAAAAAGATCTAGAACCTTCCCAGATGAAAGATGACCAGAAAGAAACAAAATCTACAAAGATTAAGGAGGAACAGCAGGATCCTTTTATCAGTCAGGGTGAGCAGCAGTTTTCACTGAAGCAGGAGGCTGATACCTTTACGGTGACAACTCCTGAAGAAAGAGACTGCAGTAAACCAGAGGCAAACAGGGACCAGCTCCTTTCTCAGAACTCTCCTGAAGCTGACAACCAGAACCAAGAAAGAAGCAGGAATGAAGACTCAGAATCAAACAAAGGTGAAGAAATGAAACAAAAGAAAAGACTTCCACAAACCAAAGATCACACAGACGATGTAGTCAGTCCAAAGCTTAAAAGTCCCACAGGTGAGAAACCTTTCTCATGTAAGACCTGTGGAAGACGTTTCAGTCAAAGCAGGTATTTAGCTCTCCACATGAAAAGTCACGAAGGTGAAAAGCCTTTATTATGCTCCCTGTGTGGAATCATTTTCAGCCAAAAGTTGTCGTTCACTTACCACATGAGAAATCACTCAAGGGCGAAGCCACATTCCTGTGAAATTTGTGGTAAATGTTTTTCTCATATACATCATTTGCATAATCACATGAAAACTCACACATTTGGAAATCTAACCCTAACCCCAGATTTGTATAGCACATTTTGAAGTCACTGGAATACAAAGCGCTTTACATCCGTGAGGCGTGTGGTACTATCTGGGTCCCGTAGCAAGAAGCCAATTCCACTACCCTCAGATAAATCCGTCAAGGCCACAAAGCTAGAGGTGACTGATCCAGTCTGTGACCCTGGACGAGCTTCCAGGTGACGAGGTCACCTGCCACAGAAATCTGCTTCTGCGTTCGGGAGGAGCTGACAACCTTCCAACTCAGGGACAGATTCGAGAAGGAGTTCTTGATCCGATTGACTGAGATGAGTAAACCTTAGCTATATATATGAGACTGGTGTCAGATTGTTAATTATTCATAAATAATGAATTAGCCATAGTAATAGATAAATTCATCCAGGTAAATTCCTAGGTCAACTTAGACCTATTTCTCAAGAAACTCTGAAATGTATCATTTTAGCCTTACATTTATTTGTTATGTGTTTGTTTGTTGATTGTTATTTATTGATTGTTTAGTAATAAAGCTGATTATTATATAAAGCAAGTTGTTACTCTTTCATGGTATTAACGAAGGGAGTTCACTGGACATCAAAGACCCCATCTTCAGGTCCAATCATAGATTAAAGCCAGACTAAATTAATATTCATAACTTGTTCATATTGAGATTTTGTTTGACCACTTTAAATCTGATTCAACCCCCTTCATAAGTATGTAATAGCATAGCATAATGTATCATATAAAGTGTCATATAGTATAGTGGTGTGCCATATTGTGTCACAATGGATCACGTTGCATTTCACTATATCGTATTTGTTAAAATTTGCATAAAATCGTAAGCTCTGATGTTATGTTTTTCTATCTATGATGTAAATATAATATATGCTGTTATTTTGATATGTCAACAGGAAGTGATGTTGTGCTGATTACCTAAGCAATCAGTAATCTGTATTGCGAACTTTGACCCCTGTTGATAGTAAATAAAAAGGGAGCATTTGCTGACAGACTGTGTGAGAGACAGTGGGCGTAAGTGACAGTGCGACAAACAAACAGTGTGAGAGAAACGATTGGTGAAGTCTGACCAAGCTCCAGTGAAAACTGTGGAACAGCCTGCCCCTGAAACTCCGTCACTGCAACACTGTGGAGGCTTCACAAAACATCTGAAAACCCACCTCTTCATCCAGGCATTCCCTCAATGAACATGTAGATGAAACTTTGTTTCTACTCCTGGTTTTGTTCTTGCGTCACATTGTTTAATGATTTGACTGTGCATATATCTTTGATCTTTCCTACATTTTGTCCTTGCCATTGTTTTATTCTCATTTGTTCTGAAATGTTTGCTGTACAGCGCTCTGTGATCTTCATCTGCGAAAGGCGCTTTACAAATAAAATTTACTTTCTTACTTTACTAAAACTATTTCCTTGTGTGATTGTCTTTATCCGCAACATCACCTCAACAATTGGGAACCACTGCGCGATAGCAACCAATCTGCCTACAGTATTGTACAATACCATATGGTATCAAATCATATAGTATCTTACCGTATTGTATTATATTTTATCTGACTGTATTCTACCTCAGTTAACGCAGCCATCTGGATTAGATGTTCCTCCCTAACCCTGCTCCTCAAGGCCCACTGAATAACAGAATATCCTGCAGAAGCCTGTTAATGACTTCTAAATCAGGTGTGTTGGAGCAGGGAAACTTATAAAACATGTTTAACATTTGGCCTTGAGTAGCAGGATTGGGGACCTCTGATCTAGATGGATCAAACCATAGTACTCATTGAAATTTCCCACCAAAGTCATGTAAATAGTTTGTTTTAAATATATTGTTTAATTATATTAAAAATAAAAGCTACCAGGTTGTTTCTTTGTCACTGCAGTCCATGTGTAACTAACTCTGAGTTGAATAACAGACAAAATTAAGGCGTTATTTGTATAAAAACAACATAAAAAATATATATTTCACACAGTCATTTGTGTTATTTTTATACATTTTATTTCAAACGGGGGTTTTTCGTGTCATTTTTTAATACGGATGGGGTTTATGCACGGTCACTTCCTGGTTGCGATAGAGGCTGCCGCTCCCTTCCGGTTCAACGCTGTTCCCACACAAACTGGACAAAATTGATTTTTTTACCCGTTTTCTTCAAGATCTGCCGCGCATCACGGTAAACGATGTCCACCGAATTTTTGAAAAACACACAGAGACGTCTGCGAGCAAGCGGGTGAAGGACTTTAAGCTGTATATAACCAGCTTTATTCATGAAATTGAAGGTAAGCTAACAGCGTTAGCTCGTAGCTTCCATCATCAAAAAACAGTGAGACAGATCTATATAGCCGTGATCGTGGGCTCCAACTGCTTCCCAACTTTCAACTTTCTCTGGTCTAGCTGTACGTTATCAAACACCAAGTCTTCATTCACCAAAAGAATAGTTGTTCCAGTGAAATAACACATGAACGGCGCCGCGCCTCCTCCATTAGCCTCGTCCACTCGGCTCTTTGACTACTGTGCTGCAAAGTGTGGACTGCAGACACGGTGTGGTTAGAAATGATCACGTTTTCTCTTCTTAAGTTCACAATCCTTCCTTTTTGTAGTTATTTATTCAGTGGAAATGTGTGGAAACGGACTGATGAATTCTATTCAGCTGATGCGGTACACAACGGAACACAGCAGTGTTCAGCTGTCGAGGCTTCCCGTCCGCTGATACTTATATGATGGCTTCATTTCTTAGTGCTATAATATATATATCATTCTGTACTATACTATACTATTACTCGTTTTGATTATAAACAATATCTTTAGCTGGAAATGCACTCTAACTCTGGAAATCTTCACGTTTCAAATGGAACCGGAAATGGTCCCGCGAGGTAATTTTAAACCGGAAGTTCTACTAAGTACTCTGTGCATAAAGCCTATTAGATTTATTCACGTGTTGATCTCTAACCGTCCAGCAGGTGGCAGTATTACGTCGTTACGTTTGTTTCTAGACTCCATTGAAATACGAAGAAAAAGTTCAGCGGGAGACTTCCGCTGGAGGTAAATAGAACCTGTTATCAAAGTTAGCTTGTTGTGTTTCGGTGTGTGAGAATGTTTGAGCCGGTTTGAGTCTCTGCAGCAACAATGTCTTCAGTTCAGCATCTGAGAAAGTTTATCAGCGAGAGACTAACTGCTGCTGCTGGAGAAATATTCACAGAGTTTGAGAAAACCATCGTCCAGTTGGAGGAAGAAATCGACCGTCAGCGCAGACTGCTGGATGTCAGCTTGAAACCACAAATCAAGCTCCACAGAATCGGTATGGAACACCAACTAATGGGACTGATGTGGGTTCACTCATAGATATATCGCTAGATATCTAACCCGCGCTATTCGTCAATGGATCCTGACGTCCCTACGCGGCAGCCATCTTACTTCGGGGTGCTGCCCCCTTTCATAACATTGGTGTCAATGGTGCATGTACTATTTAAATAACTCTAACTTGCTCAACTTTCAACCGATTTTCAAACGGTTTGATTTGTTATAAACATCAGAGACGTGGCTATGAAATATATCGGTTTTGGCCTGAAACTCCCGTTATTTCACTCCACTTTCCAACAGTCATCCCTTACCCTGTCAATTTCCTATAGACTTAATAACAACATGGGATCGTTGTTTTATTGTCAACAAAGATCTGCTTCTGATTGTAGTTTGTAAAATGCTTGACTGACTGAGGTTAACTTATAAATACCTTATCAACTTATAAATAAAAACTCTTATAAATACCTGATTAAATTTACAAAATAAAATGGTAAAGCTAAACAAATAAACACAGAACCAGCAAACAATATTAAAAGTAAGAAACACCCAGTCCAAAAAAAGCAGAATAACAACTCTACAACCTCAAAAACTGAGAAAATATTATCAGAAACAAAGAAAATTATACATAACATATTTTTACTTTGACAAGTAAAATGAACCAAATATATACTTATGTTTTGTCAAGTTGATTATTATCATTTTTAAACATATATTTCTGCTTTCAGCCTGCAACACATTTAAAATGAAAGTTTGGGATGAAGAGAAAACTGGGATCATTGTGAGTTAAGATGAAACGATAAAATACTTAAGAAAAACAAAAAATAAAGAATAATTTCCAGAGTCCGGACCCGCAGCAAATCTAGGACCTGGTCTGGGCTGAACCCGGTCCCCCGGTCTGGTGACTTGGACCCGGTCCCAGTGAAGGAGGTACGTAACAGCTGATCCAAACACTGGATCAGCTGTTACTAACCTTAAACTCTAAACTTGAAGTATCACGATTCTTCAGCCTCATGCTCATGCACACACATACCGGTATTATGAACCCTTTGGCAGAATTCAAATGAACCATTTTAATCTAGATTAATTTCAAGATTATGGTGAGATTAATCTAGATTTTTTAAAAATTATCTATGCCCCACCTCTAATTTAAACATAGTAAATTAATTATTTAGGGAAAAAATTATTAGTTGCCACAGACAGTTTATGTCATGCCAACAGTAGACTACGTCCACATGCCCACACAAAACCTTAAGCCAGATGTGATGTTTCATTTCAAAATTAAGCTTCCAGTGTAAAGATTTTTTTTTGAGAAAATGTTCATAGAGCAGTCTAAAAGATATTCTAAATAAGTTTGTAATTTAAGAAAAATCATGTCAGATGTTAACTTAAGAAAATTCTACATACTTTGAACAAATAACTGATAGAACACCACTTTAAAATGAACCAAACTATCCCTTTAAACTGAAGTGTGCTTTCGTATTATCTTAGTAATGAACATTTTCATTCTGTCTGTTTGTCCAGAACTCCCACAGCATTATGTCTGGAAAGAGGAGGATGCTCTGACTGACCAGCAGCTCTGGAACCAGGAGGAGAGGAACTCCAGTTTAGACCAAAAGGATTTAGAAGATGACCAGAAAGAATCAGAACCTACACAGATTAAAGAGGAACAGCAGGAACTTTGTGTCAGTCAGGATGAGCTGCAGTTTGCACTGAAGCAGGAGGCTGATACCTTTATGGTGACGCCAGAAGAAAGAGACTTCAGTGAACTAGAAGAAAATGAGGACCAGCTCCTTTCTCAGCACTGTCATGAAGACCAGAATCAGGAAAAAATCCAAAATAAAGACTCAAAATCAAACAGAGAGGAAGGAATGAAACAAAATGAAAGATGTCTACAAACCAAAAATCAGAGGGCAGATGTAGTACTCAGTCCAGAACTTAAATGCCACAAAGGTAAAAAGCTTTTCTTGTGCAAAACCTGTAGAAAACATTTCAGTCACAGGTGGAGTTTAATTATCCACATGAGAACGCACACAGGTGAGAAGCCTTTCTCATGTAAGATCTGCGGAAAAAGTTTCAGTCAAAATGGATCTTTAACTTACCACATTAGCACTCACACAGATGAGAAGCCTTTTTCTTGTCAAACTTGTGGGAAAGGTTTCCCTTGGAGATCTCTGTTGAATGTTCACATGAGAACTCACACAAATGAGAAGCCTTTTTCATGTGAAACTTGTAGGAAATCATTCACACACAAATCTGGTTTGAATCTCCACATGAGAACTCACAGATGTGAGAAGCCTTTTTCATGTGAAACTTGTAGGAAAAAATTCAAACACAAATCTGGTTTAGATCTCCACATGAGAACTCACAGACATGAGAAGCTTTTTTCATGTGAAACTTGTGGAAAAGATTTCCCTCATAGATGTTTATTGACTTATCACATGAGAACTCACACAGGTGAGAAGCCTTATTTATGTAAGATCTGTGGGAAAAGTTTCTCTCATAGTGGGTCTTTAACTTTCCACATGAGAGCTCACACAGGTGAGACTCCATATTCATGTGAAACTTGTGGGAGATGTTTCAGACAAAAATCTAATTTAAATCTTCACATGCCAGTTCACACAGGTGAGAAGCCATATTCATGTAAAGCTTGTGGGAAATGTTTTGCTCGAAATGGTCAGTTGACTTATCTATCACATGAGAGCTCATACAAGAGGGATGCCTCTTGTTTGATCTGTCAAGAAAAGTTTTGTTCTGAATATTTTTTAAATATTCATAAGAAAATTCACAGCTGAGGATTTATTCATTAAAATGAAATCAGTAAATGTTCATCTCCTTTAAAAGTAACTCAACTGAACATGAAAACTCACCCATAATTAAACTGGGCAGCCTTTTTACATTCTCAGACATTGGGGTAGGTAATGCTCCCACTTCAGAAGTTGGCATCTGTAGTACATCATTATTAAGCTTTTGTCCTTGTCTGGAAAGAAAATAACAGTTGTCATTAGGTTTTTTTTAAAGTCAAACAAATCAATGTTAAAAATGTAGAGAGCAGCTTCACTCAAGATGAAGTCATGATCATTCCGTTCAACAACCTTAAGCTTTGCTAACATTTGATCACAGATTTCTTAAGTGTTGACTTTGCTGCTTTGCAGCAAAAACTTAAAATCTAGATTAGTATGTAAAACACTAATAATGGATCTTTGATCCAAAATTATATACAGTACATGTGTCAAATTCTAAAGTTTTATGTTAAACTTTCAAAATACACAAAACTCAGAACATATGTTTTGTTGCTTTAATTTCTCCCCAAGAACTATCTAAGGCTATCATTAATAGTTGATGTTATTTCTACAGTATAAATGTGTGAAAAGAATCTCAGAGCCTGATTCACTCTGACTGGCCTGTAACTGCTGTTAGAGCCAGATGTTGAGCATCATTTTCTGACATAATCTTCATTTTAGTTTTGTGCTTCAGACAAATTGAGCTAATGATACGATGGCACCAACACGGCATTCTAATTCTACATTCATGAATAGTTCTGATCCAATTCAATAAGTTTATTTCACTCAACAAAATTCAAAGTACAAACATCAAATCAAAATACAAATCATTTCATGTCAAGCATCACTCTGACTGATGTCTACTGGTTGTACAGTAAGATACTGACTACCTATCAGTTTGTCTCACAGCCCCACTCGAACAAGCTGATTATTATTTTAGGATTGTTGTATTTAGGGCTGCTGTCTCGTGAAGTAGGACGCACCAGAGGAACATATCCTGACAAGTTGCTGAAATCATTTTAAATGTATTTGTACATTTGTAAATGTATTTTTGTAATTGTGAACTTTTTTTCTTTTAGTCCTGTTTATTTTCTCATAAATAGAAATAAAGACCCAGTTGATTCAAAGCTACCAGGTGGTTCCTGTGTCCTTCCTTGTCACTGCAGATCAGAAACACCATATAGAACCATGTTTCTGCCACTTTTGAGAAAAAAACATAAGATTCTGAAGCCTTGATTATGACATAGTATCCCATAAATATGACTATTTCATAATTTTGACTGTATATTTCAGAATTATGAGATTTGATAGGATCTCATCATTTTAACTTGGTACAACACAATAAATTATTGTCCTTTGAACTTTGCTTTGGATCTGGACAGCTGTTCCATCTGAATCCAATATGTACTTGAATACATTTTTTTTTAACATTGTCTTTTTATTATGTTTTCAGATTTTCATATAAAACAAAACAGAACAAACAAAACAAAATATCCCTCCCTCCCGCTGCACTGGACCAAATACAAAGGAGAAACATGCTCAAAAGTATATTTAAAAAAATAATAATAATTAAATTGAAAAATAAAATAAAGGGTTCTGACAAGACACCAATTCAGAAAGCAAAAAAAAAAATAACCCAAAAAATAAATAACAGGTTAACACTCAAAACATAAATAGACAAGCATATATGGATCATGTAAAATCACCTACAGAAACACCCTCAAAAAACAATCTAAATGATGACCAAACAGAAGAAAAACTTTAAAATGAGCCCCCCAATATGTACTTGAATACATTTAATGAAGTTTATGTTTATAGCTTTTGCTTTTATTTGGTCAAAAATTACATATTTTAAGTTTTTCTAGTGATCTTGACGTGAGTCCTGGTCCGATCCAGATCAGCATCTTTAATAATTCACACAATTTGTACCATAAACCATGCCATGAAAACTTTATAATCATCATAGTAAATACGTTTAGACCGTAGTTTATTCTATTTTTTATTTATAAATTATATCAAACTGTATTTTTGTGTAATTAGTGGATCTGATTAGATTTATTCATGTGTAGATCTTAGGGCGCCCACTAGGTGGCAGTAATGGGCCGAGACGTTTCTATCAAACCTCCTTTAAAACACTAAGAAGAAGGAACCTGAAGCCGTTAGCAGAGTTAGCTTTTTGTGTTTTGGTGTGTGAGGTGAATGTTTGAGTCTCTGCAGCAACAATGTCTTCAGTTCAGCATCTGAGAGAGTTTATCAGCAAGCGACTAACTGCTGCTGCTGGAGAAATATTCTCAGAGTTTGAAATAACCATCGTCCAGTTGGAGGAAGAGATCGATCGTCAGCGGAGACTGCTGGATATTAGCTTGAAACCACAAATCAAGCTCCACAGAATCGGTATGGAACACCAGCTACTGGGACTGATGTGGTTTTACTGAGGACAGAGTCTCAGGAAGGTCTGCTTGAATCAGTTTGCTTCTGAAAGTCTTCATTTCTGCAGCTTTAGGACACAACTGAGGTGAAACCAGTCAGTAAACTTTGTTCCAGCCTTCAAGTTTCTGCTTGACATACGTATATAATGAAAACCTCTGGGTTTCTAGGACTTTTATAAACATTTAGTCTCTTTTAGTTTATAAATTAGGTTTAGTTCTGAATGAATGGGGAAGGCTTTTGTGTTTAAAATATTATCAGCGTCATCAGCAAAATTATCTTTATAAAACTAGATCCATTAGTGGTCCAGCCTGCTTTTGTTGCTCAGCAAAAATCTGCAATTTTTTTTTTTTTTCAGTTTTGATTAGCAGCAATGTTGATAATGATGCTAATGATGAGACATGAAAAGATAGCTAGAGCTAAATATATAGTTAAATAACTTTTGATCTAAAAAAAAAAGTCCAATGTCAACCTAATGAAATTCTTTTTCATTTTTAAAAACAGAAGAAGAACTTTTGGTTGCTTTGGGTGAATTTATTGATCTATTTTGCAACAAATCCTACAGTTTGGTTTTCAAGCCATTCTGGATAAGACTGTGGTTGAAAAGAAACTAAGTGAGTGATGGGTCTTTAGGTGTGATGAGGAGACTCTCTTACAAGGTTTAACAAATTGTATTATAAAATCTGGAGGCAGAGTGGATCATTTATCCAGACAAAGGTTTCTGACCTCTCATTTTCCTGTGAAAGCAGAAAGTTCCCCTTTCACATCTCTGCACTGTTTTTAAAACTCACTCTCCAGCCCCATCTCTGAAGTTAGTAAAAGTTTTAGTCAATAAATGTCAATGAAAATATGTCCAGTACCTCGGTGGGTCAGTCAGACATCACGTCTGGCTGTTTTTATTTCTGAGAACTGAATTCTTTGTGTTGTCTGTTTGTCCAGATCTCCCACAGCATTATGTCTGGAAGGAGAAAGAGGTTCTGACTAACCAGCAGCTCTGGAACCAGGAGAGGAAGTCCAGTTTGCAGCAGGAAGAAGCAGAACCTCCACAGAGGAAAGAGGAACCAGATGATCCAGAACCTTTGCAGATGATAGAAGAGGAACATTGTGTCAGTCAGGATGAGCAGCAGTTGGTACTGAAGCAGGAGACTGATACATTAATGGTGACTTGTCCATCTGAAGAAAGAGATTGCAGTGAACCAGAAGCAAACTGGTTCGAACCCCTTTCACAGAACCCTCCTGAAGCTGAAAACCAGGATCAGGAAAGAGGCAAGAATGAAAACTCAGAATCAAGCAGAGACGACGAACTGAGGCAAAATAAAAGACGTCAACAAATCAAGAGTCACAGAAACAGTTTACACAACCTGAGACTAAAAAGGCCCCCAGAAAGTCAGACAGGTAAGAAACCTTTATCAATGTCAGTTTATTTATAAAGCACTTTAAAAACAACAGAGCTGCACCAAAGTGCTGTACAGCGAAAAATCAAAAGTCACATCAGAAAAATAGAATAGCAATAAAGCACGATCGTAAAAGCAAGGACAAATAGTAAAGAGATAATAAAAATCAGAATATTAAAACAATAAGATCAATGCCGATACAGGGAACAACCATCAGGCTTTACTTGCTAGAACGAACACTACCCGCCGGAACAGGGAGCACTCTTTGAGCGTCATTTGGATTGAAAGTGACGCTGCAGGTTGAGGTGCTCTGATGTCTGAACGTATGCAAGTGGCTTCCTGCAATATTACCCTAAACCTGCAGATGGCTGTTGGAGTTTGTTCTGATGGTGCAAACTGTCCCAGTTACAGTTACAGTAATGCAAAGAATGCTTGTCAAAATGGGCTGTGGGTTTGAATCTTTAGTGTATCTCTGCATTTTAAAGCAGTAAATGACTACATTGCCATTCTGTGTGGAGAAAAGTGTGAAAATAAATCCCTCAGTAGCTGGGAATGGATAACTTTGTAGTAGAAATGAGCTCTGACTTCTCCATGACCGGCTGAGACTGTAAACAGGGAGACACGGACCGTCCTGTGCATGCGCGGCCCCCACCTCTACAGGTTTGCACGAAGCGCATGCACGTTAACTGACAGCCAACAGTGTGGAAATTTGAATTCTATTGGCTGAAAAAGTTTCCCGTCAGTGAAAATTTAAAGGGGTCTTCAGAAGAATAACAGATGTTGTGGAACTGTACCCATAGATCATAGTTTAGAACTGAAATATTCAAAACATTTAAAAAAACTTTGATGCAAAGACAATAGGGCTGCAGCAAATGATTATTTAGATCATTAATGAATTGGATGGATTCTCGACTCGATTAATCTGAGAACATTTTTTAAAGTGCTAGGGAAACGTTTTTTTTCTCTCCTTCACTTTATTTAACAGAACATTATTAGAAAACGGTTCCATAGCGTGCAAAACAACTTACTAACACCTCAAATGTCTTACAGCTGTTGAAATATTAAATAATAAACAAATGAAAATAGTTTTAAATGGCTTCGCTATATAAAAGAAAAATCGGACCAGAAGCTAACAGGCTACTCTCCGTGGGCTGAGAGTGGACGGTGTCCAAAACACTGGAGCGGACTTCAGTTGGGCTGAAGCCAGCAGTTCCCTCCCTGTTTGTATTTTTTAAAGCGTTTTCATTTCCAAGGACGCGGTGGAGAACCGGGTGGACATTTGTAAAGCTGCGGGTGTTGTTAGCAGGGCGGTACGGGTGTGTTGTGCCTGTCTCTGCGCTAACGTGATGGCAGAAAAATGTACATTAATCTGAGCCTGGGGGAGAGTCACTCTTTTAAAATTAACTTAGTTTTTTGCTACTTACCTGGACACTGAGCTGAGAACACCGGTTCTCTCTCTCGTTCTGATCTGTTTTGCTCTGTTGTGCTGCAGCCTGCAGGTTACACAAACAAAAAGTTGTGCGACTGGTGACTACATAATCATGCCACACAACAAATCGATGATGAAATTCGTTGCCAACGCATTTTATCATCGAATTTTATTGACTTTATTGATTTGTTGTTGCAGCCCTAATAGAAAAATACTCCCCATGTCAGCTTTAAGGAAATTCTACCTACTGTAGCTAGAACACCACTTCAAAATGACCAAAATATCCCTTCAAACTAAAGCGTTCTTTCTTATTGTCTCGTTCATGAACATTTTCTTCTTGTCTTTTCAGAACTCCCACGGACTTATGTCTGGAAAAAGGAGGATGCTCCGACTGACCAGCAGCTCTGGAACCAGGAGAGGAACTCCAGTTTGGACCAAGAGGATCTAGAAGATAACAAGGAAGAATCAGAACCTACACAGATTAGGGAGGAACAGCAGGAACGTTGTGTCAGTCAGGATGAGCTGCAGTTTTCACTGAAGCAGGAGACTGATACCTTTATGGTGACTCCTGAAGAAGGAGGTGGCAGTGAACCAGAAGCAAATGAGGACCAGCTCCTTTTTCAGAACCGTCATAAAGCTAAGAACCAGAACCAGGAAAGAAGCAGAAATAAAGACTCGAAATCAAACAGAGAAGGAGAACTGAAACAAAATAAAAGATGTTCACAAACCAAAGGTCACAGAGACGATGAAGTCGGTTCAGAACTTGAAAGTTACACAGATGATAAGCCTTTCTTGTGTAAGACCTGTGGAAAAGGTTTCAATCATAAGGCACATTTAATTGTCCACATTAGAAGTCACACAGGCGAGAAGCCTTTTTCATGTCAAACTTGTGGGAAATGTTTCACTGTGAAATCTCAGTTGAATTGTCACATGAGAACTCACACAGGTGAGAAGCCTTACATATGTAAGATATGTGGAAAAAGATTAAGTCATAGTGGATCTTTAACTCTCCACATGAGAACTCACACGGGCGAGAAGCCTTTCTCATGTGAGATATGTGGGAAAAGTTTCAGTCAGAGTGGGTCTTTAATTTTCCACATGAGAGCTCACACAGGTGAGACTCCATATTCATGTGACATTTGTGGGAAATGTTTCAGACAAAAATCTAATTTAAATCTTCACATGCCAGTTCACACAGGTGAGAAGCCATATTCATGTAAAGCTTGTGGGAAATGTTTCGCTCGAAATGGTCAGTTGACTTATCACATGAGAACTCATACAAGAGAGAAGCCTCTTGTTTGATCTGTTGAGAAAAAATTTGTTCCAAATACTTTTTAAAATATAAGAAAATTCACAGTTGAGGATTTATTCATTAAAATGAAATCAGTAAATGTTAGTCTCCTTTAAAAGTAACTCAACTGAACACGAAAACTCACCCATAATAATTAATCTGGACAGCCTTTTAACATTCTCAGACATTGGGGTAGGTAATGCTCCCACTTCAGAAGTTGGCATCTGTAGTAGCGATGTCCCGGTCCAATCACGTGATCGGAAATTGGACCCGACCACATGATTTCAGACTCTATCAGAATCGGTTGTTACCTCCCAATCCGGACTATGATATATATGTATATATTTATTGTTTTTTAGCACATCTGTAGTCAGGGTTGCACATTACTGGGCCGCAACATCAGACAAAAAGTCAGACTTTTTGTCTGATGACTGAGGACTTTTTCAGGGTATCCGCGGAGTCTTGAAAAGTATTAAAAGGTGATAACTCAATTTTGGGAAATTCAAGACCCTTATAAAGTATTAAAAAGTCTTATCACGGCTTTATAAAGTCTTAAATTTTGGAACAAAAAACAATCTGAATTTGATGTCCAACAGTTTGAGTCCCAAAAACATTGTAAACATGTGTGAATTTAGTCATTTTTATTTTAAAAAAGAACAGGAAACAAAGGGTGCATTAGTAATCCTTCTCTCAAGAGCACCAGGGCGGGCGGTGCAGAAGTTCAAAAGCACAATGTACGCTCTGGTGTTTCCGGTGAGGATTACGAACGCACCGAAATGTTAAGATGGAAGAGAATCTCGGTGAACGCTGCCACATAACCAGAATGGCGGTGAGGTATTAAACAATATTGAGACGTCACGGTCTTGGAAAAAGTCTTGAAAAGATTTTAATTTAACTTCAAAATTCCTGCATATACCCTGTTTTTGTCTGACGACTGATGACTTTCTGTCTGATGACTTTCTGTCTGACGACTGATGACTTTCTGTCTGACGACTGAGGACTTTCTGTCTGACGACTGATGACTTTCTGTCTGACGACTGATGACTTTCTGTCTGACGACTGAGGACTTTCTGACTGATGACTTTCTGTCTGACGACTGATGACTTTCTGTCTGACGACTGAGGACTTTCTGTCTGACGACTGATGACTTTCTGTCTGACGACTGATGACTTTCTGTCTGACGACTGATGACTTTCTGTCTGACGACTGATGACTTTCTGTCTGACGACTGATGACTTTCTGACTGATGACTTTCTGTCTGACGACTGATGACTTTCTGTCTGACGACTGATGACTTTCTGTCTGACGACTGATGACTTTCTGACTGATGACTTTCTGTCTGACGACTGAGGACTTTCTGACTGATGACTTTCTGTCTGATGACTTTCTGTCTGACGACTGATGACTTTCTGTCTGACGACTGATGACTTTCTGTCTGACGACTGATGACTTTCTGTCTGACGACTGAGGACTTTCTGACGATGATGGCTTTCTGTCTGACGACTGATGACTTTCTGTCTGACGACTGATGACTTTCTGACTGTTGACTTTCTGTCTGACGACTGAGGACTTTCTGACTGATGACTTTCTGTCTGACGACTGATGACTTTCTGTCTGACGACTGATGACTTTCTGTCTGACGACTGATGACTTTCTGTCTGATGACTGATGACTTTCTGTCTGACGACTGATGACTTTCTGTCTGACGACTGATGACTTTCTGTCTGATGACTGATGACTTTCTGTCTGACGACTGATGACTTTCTGTCTGACGACTGATGACTTTCTGTCTGACGACTGATGACTTTCTGTCTGATGACTGATGACTTTCTGTCTGACGACTGATGACTTTCTGTCTGACGACTGATGACTTTCTGTCTGACGACTGATGACTTTCTGTCTGACGACTGATGACTTTCTGTCCGACGACTGATGACTTTCTGTCTGACGACTGATGACTTTCTGCCTGACGACTGAGGACTTTCTGCCTGACGACTGATGACTTTCTGCCTGACGACTGAAGACTTTCTGCCTGACGACTGAAGACTTTCTGTCTGACGACTGATGACTTTCTGCCTGACGACTGAGGACTTTCTGCCTGACGACTGATGACTTTCTGTCTGACGACTGATGACTTTCTGTCTGACGACTGATGACTTTCTGTCTGACGACTGAGGACTTTCTGTCTGACGACTGATGACTTTCTGTCTGACGACTGATGACTTTCTGCCTGACGACTGATGACTTTCTGCCTGACGACTGAAGACTTTCTGTCTGACGACTGATGACTTTCTGTCTGAGGACTTTCTGCCTGACGACTGAGGACTTTCTGTCTGACGACTGAGGACTTTCTGTCTGACGACTGAGGACTTTCTGCCTGACGACTGAGGACTTTCTGCCTGACGACTGAGGACTTTCTGTCTGACGACTGAGGACTTTCTGTCTGACGACTGATGACTTTCTGTCTGACGACTGAGGACTTTCTGCCTGACGACTGATGACTTTCTGTCTGACGACTGAGGACTTTCTGCCTGACGACTGATGACTTTCTGTCTGACGACTGAGGACTTTCTGCCTGACGACTGATGACTTTCTGTCTGACGACTGAGGACTTTCTGACTGATGACTTTCTGTCTGACGACTGATGACTTTCTGTCTGACGACTGAGGACTTTCTGTCTGACGACTGAGGACTTTCTGTCTGACGACTGATGACTTTCTGTCTGACGACTGAGGACTTTCTGTCTGACGACTGAGGACTTTCTGTCTGACGACTGAGGACTTTCTGTCTGACGAGACGACTGAGGACTTTCTGTCTGACGAGACGACTGAGGACTTTCTGTCTGACGAGACGACTGAGGACTTTCTGTCTGACGTGACGACTGATGACTTTCTGTCTGACGACTGATGACTTTCTGTCTGACGACTGAGGACTTTCTGTCTGACGACTGAGGACTTTCTGTCTGACGACTGAGGACTTTCTGTCTGACGACTGATGACTTTCTGACTGATGACTTTCTGTCTGACGACTGATGACTTTCTGTCTGACGACTGATGACTTTCTGTCTGACGACTGATGACTTTCTGTCTGACGACTGAGGACTTTCTGTCTGATGACTTTCTGCCTGACGACTGAGGACTTTCTGTCTGACGACTGAGGACTTTCTGTCTGACGACTGAGGACTTTCTGTCTGACGAGACGACTGAGGACTTTCTGTCTGACGAGACGACTGAGGACTTTCTGTCTGACGAGACGACTGAGGACTTTCTGTCTGACGAGACGACTGAGGACTTTCTGTCTGACGACTGATGACTTTCTGTCTGACGACTGAGGACTTTCTGTCTGACGAGACGACTGAGGACTTTCTGTCTGATGAGACAACTGAGGACTTTCTGTCTGACGGCTGATGACTTTCTGTCTGACGACTGATGACTTTCTGCCTGACGACTGAGGACTTTCTGCCTGACGACTGATGACTTTCTGCCTGACGACTGAGGACTTTCTGTCTGACGACTGAGGACTTTCTGTCTGACGACTGAGGACTTTCTGTCTGACGACTGAGGACTTTCTGTCTGACGACTGAGGACTTTCTGTCTGACGACTGAGGACTTTCTGTCTGACGACTGAGGACTTTCTGTCTGACGACTGAGGACTTTCTGTCTGACGACTGAGGACTTTCTGTCTGACGACTGAGGACTTTCTGTCTGACGACTGAGGACTTTCTGTCTGACGAAACGACTGAGGACTTTCTGTCTGACGACTGAGGACTTTCTGTCTGACGACTGATGACTTTCTGTCTGACGACTGAGGACTTTCTGTCTGACGAGACGACTGAGGACTTTCTGTCTGACGAGACGACTGAGGACTTTCTGTCTGGCGAGACGACTGAGGACTTTCTGTCTGACGACTGATGACTTTCTGTCTGACGACTGAGGACTTTCTGTCTGACGAGACAACTGAGGACTTTCTGTCTGACGAGACGACTGAGGACTTTCTGTCTGATGAGACAACTGAGGACTTTCTGTCTGACGACTGAGGACTTTCTGTCTGACGAGACGACTGAGGACTTTCTGTCTGACGAGACGACTGATGACTTTCTGTCTGACGACTGATGACTTTCTGTCTGACGACTGATGACTTTCTGTCTGACGACTGAGGACTTTCTGACTGATGACTTTCTGTCTGAGGACTTTCTGCCTGACGACTGATGACTTTCTGACTGATGACTTTCTGTCTGACGACTGAGGACTTTCTGACTGATGACTTTCTGTCTGAGGACTTTCTGCCTGACGACTGATGACTTTCTGTCTGACGACTGATGACTTTCTGTCTGACGACTGATGACTTTCTGTCTGACGACTGAGGACTTTCTGCCTGACGACTGATGACTTTCTGTCTGACGACTGAGGACTTTCTGTCTGACGAGACAACTGAGGACTTTCTGTCTGACGAGACGACTGAGGACTTTCTGTCTGACGAGACGACTGAGGACTTTCTGTCTGACGAGACGACTGAGGACTTTCTGTCTGATGAGACAACTGAGGACTTTCTGTCTGACGACTGAGGACTTTCTGTCTGATGAGACGACTGAGGACTTTCTGTCTGACGAGACGACTGAGGACTTTCTGTCTGATGAGACGACTGAGGACTTTCTGTCTAACAACTGAGGACTTTCTGTCTGACGACTGAGGACTTTCTGTCTGACGAGACGACTGAGGACTTTCTGTCTGACGAGACGACTGAGGACTTTCTGTCTGACGAGACGACTGAGGACTTTCTGTCTGACGAGACGACTGAGGACTTTCTGTCTGACGACTGAGGACTTTCTGCCTGACGACTGATGACTTTCTGTCTGACGACTGAGGACTTTCTGCCTGACGACTGATGACTTTCTGTCTGACGACTGAGGACTTTCTGACTGATGACTTTCTGTCTGACGACTGATGACTTTCTGTCTGACGACTGATGACTTTCTGCCTGACGACTGAGGACTTTCTGCCTGACGACTGATGACTTTCTGCCTGACGACTGAGGACTTTCTGTCTGACGACTGAGGACTTTCTGTCTGACGAGACAACTGAGGACTTTCTGTCTGACGAGACAACTGAGGACTTTCTGTCTGACGAGACGACTGAGGACTTTCTGTCTGACGAGACGACTGAGGACTTTCTGTCTGATGAGACAACTGAGGACTTTCTGTCTGACGACTGAGGACTTTCTGTCTGATGAGACGACTGAGGACTTTCTGTCTAACAACTGAGGACTTTCTGTCTGACGACTGAGGACTTTCTGTCTGACGACTGAGGACTTTTGGTCTGAGACCTGAGGATGTCCTAAAATGTACACCGTACTGTGTACCGAGCATCAGTGCCAATTTCTCCCTTGAGAACCTCAATGAAAAATTCTATGCACCCCTGTGTATAGTTGTCTGGTGGCACAGAGTTAGACCTCATATCTCCACACAGAAACAGCAATGCGTGCAGCATGACATCACTTTGGTAAAGGGACGCTATTGGTTAAACATCAGCAAAGTAGAGCAGAATGTCTGCGGTCTGGAGGTATTAAAAAGTTAATGACAACATTGTAGAAGTATCAGATCTGGATTCAGTATCGGTAGATGCTCAAAATTAAATGACTCTGACTCGAGGGCAAAAAAAACCTGATCGGGATCCCTATTCCATCGTTCATCAGTATTAAACTTTTGTCCTAAAAACACCAAAGGGAAGGGTTTGGAAATAAAAATATTAGTTGACATTAGTTGTTTTAAATCATGAACGAAACTGATGAAAAATGTAGTAAGCAGGTTTTCATTATTACCTACTAGAGGTGAAATCATTTCAACAACTTAAACTTTTAATACATTTTTATCACAGATTTATTTAGTGTTAAATTGCCTGGTTTGTAGCAAGTACTGTAACATTTATATTAGTATGTAAAACACTAATCTGTTTTCAATTCTTAAAGCTTTAGTGTAAACTTAAAAAAAAAACTTTTAAAATACACTAAAGATTATAGATGTACCAAGCAGCAACAGTGCTCATTGAAATTTCCCACTGAAGTCATGTAAATACATATTGTTTTTCCTCTAAATAAACATTTACACTGTTGGTTTAATTCTGCATTTACATTATGTTTAATCGTTCTGATCCATGTTTGTATTTCATATTAAACATCACTCTGATGTCTACAGGTTGTACACAGTAATAATAATAATGCATCGGTTTTATATAGCACTTTTAACAACTACTCAAAGGCGCTTTACAACAAGAAAGTAGGAAACTAAAATAAATGAACAGGGTTTAAATGCTTGGTCAAATAGGTAAGTTTTTTTAACTTGTGAGGTGAGTCAGCAGCACAGATATGTTGAGCGAGAGAGTTCCATATGGTGGGAGGTGCAGCCACAGAACAAGCTCTGTCCCAAATGGTGTGATGTTTTGAAGTTATTGTGTGAGAGAGAAGGTTGGAGGCAGAAGATCTGAGCCAGCGGGAAGGGCGATGGTGATGCAGAAGGTCAGAGAGATAAAAAGGGTCAAGGTTATTGAGAGCTTTGTAGGTGATGAGTAAGATCTTGAGTTAAATGCACTGCTGAATAGGAAGCCAATGGAGGTTTTTTTTTGTTTTTTTTTAGGACTGGAGTTAAGTGATCTCTCTTGGTATGAGTGAGAAGCTGTGCAGCTGATTTTTGAACATACTAAAGTTTTTGCATGTGTGGAAGGAAGGCCATAGAGTATTTTGCAGTTATTTATTCTAGAGGAGAAGAAGGCATGAATGAGGGTTTCTGCTAGCCTAGTAAGCTAGACCATCCGATTTGCTCTGCAGACTTTGACAGACTTTTATATATCCACATATGTCAGGCAAAGTGTGGCCCTCAGAGTGATTTTGTGTGGCCCTCAGCTGCATTTTAGAAGTTATATAATTTAGTTTTCCTGCAGGATTTTGATGCAGAGAGACGCTTTATAAATGTTTTTAGATTTTTACTAACATAAAACCCAACAAACAAAAAAAATCCAAGTAAATTAAAATCTTTTAAAATGCAAAATTTTTCATTCAATCAAAATATTCAATTTTTTTTAGATAATTCAAGAGATATTGAGATTTCCAACTTTATTTCCTGGTAAAAAGAACCAGAAATCCTCACTGACTTTTACCAAAACGCAGACTTGTGAGCTCTGTTCATAAAGCCTGACTAAATCCAGCAACAAGATCCTGGTCTGGTTGCTGAGGATGGAACTAAATGTAGTTTCTAGAAACCTAAAAACAGTCGACCAATCAGATCCAGTGAATTTGATGCTTTTTATTATTGAGTCAAACATACGAGATCCCTGTGTCGTATTGACAAAGACTGTTCATTAAAATGTTGCATTTATAATGAATTTTTGAGCAGAACAAAATATGTTTTTTCTTTAAAGAAATATTCTAACTTTTGTGGCCCTTGAGGACTTGACGCTTAGTGATTTTGGCCCTCATGTTGAAAAGTTTGGACACCCCTGCACATACGTATTTAGTCTGGCTTGCCAGGATAGGTTTTTGTAGAGGACAGAATGGGGTGGAGATGGGCAATATTTCGAAGATGAAAGAAGGCAGTAAAATATTGACTACCTATCATTTTATCTCACAGCTCCACTAGAAAAAGCTGATTATTCCTTAAGATTGTATTGAGGGCTGCTCTCTCACAGAGGATGTACCTCAGGAACTTATCCATTGCTTAACTAACTTTAAATAGGTAGCCTATTGGAGATTTAATATTATTATTATAATAATAATAACTTTATTTATATAGCACCTTTCTCAGGTCAATGACCACAAAGTGCTTTACAATAAAAACAATTATAAAAACACAAAAGATAAAACTTAATAAGAACATGATAAAACACAAAATAAACCTGTATTATTTATTGTACATTCAATTATTTTTTTCTAATCCTGTTTATTTTCCCATAAATGGAAATTAGGTTCA
Organism: Callopanchax toddi; assembly: GCA_006937965.1. NCBI lineage: Eukaryota > Metazoa > Chordata > Actinopteri > Cyprinodontiformes > Nothobranchiidae > Callopanchax > Callopanchax toddi. The sequence goes on along the minus strand of SSNR01000161.1, from coordinate 130,847 downwards.
GGCTCAGGTTGAACTCTAGTGTAGATCTGCTACGTTCCAGCAGGTGGCAGTAATGATTTGATACGTAAGTTTTTTATGTCAATTCTAACACGAAGAAGAAATGTAGCCGGAAATTTCCGGTGGAGGGAGTCGTTAGCGGTTAGCTTGTTGTGTTGTGTGAGGTGAATGTTTGAGTCTCAGCAGCAACAATGTCTTCAGTTCAGCATCTGAGAGAGTTTATCAGCGAGCGACTAACTGCTGCTGCTGGAGAAATATTCTCAGAGTTTGAGAAAACCATCGTCCAGTTGGTGGAAGAGATCGATCGTCAGGGCAGACTGCTGGATATCAGCTTGAGTCCACAAATCAGCCTCCACAGAATCGGTATGGAACACCAGCTAATGGGACTGATGTGGTTTTACTGAGGACAGAGTCTCAGGAAAGTCTGCGTGGATTCAGTTTGCTGCTGAAAGTCTTCATTTCTGAAGCTTTAGGACACAACTGAGGTGAAACCAGTCAGTGAACTTTGACCGCGGTGACGTTGGTTTGAAGTCAGATATTGGACAAACCACAGTCAGGGATGTATTTTTACCACTGAGATGGCGAGTAGCTTGACTCTGTGTACTGCAGTACTTGACTTAGGGACCATCAACAAATAATCATTCGGTCAAAAATGCTTAAAGGCTCCCAAGTCACGTGACCAAGAGACAAAGCCGTTTTAAACACACAATTTAATATTTTTTATGATTATGATGGAATATTGTTTAATAGCTTCCAGGTCATGTGACCAAGAGACACAAAGTCAGTTCCTAAACTGTACTAATGAGATACAGCAGTTTTTAAACATATTTTTAAAAAAATTTCAATTTGTTGTATTATAATTTTATGAAAAATTATGATTTTTTTCTTTCAATAGCTTCCAGGTCATGTGACCAAAACTCCAAATTGATTCCTAATTGTGTTCCTAAACGGGAAAAATGAGACACAGCAGTTTTTAACATGTTTCATAAAGTTTAAAATATTCTGTATGGTGACATGACCAGGAATCTATTAATAAAAATATACCGTATGAAATATGTTAAAAACTGCCTGTTTCTCTAGTCCAATTTAGAATGAATTCTGAGTGTTGTGGTCACATGACCTGGAAGCTATTGAACAAAATTTCAGAAATTTCCATAAAAATATTTATTTAAAAATTATGTAAATATGTTAGAAGTCCAGTTTAGGAACACACTTAGAAATGGATTTGGAATCTCTTGGTCACGTGACCTGGGAGCTATTGAATTTTGTGTTTTGGCTGAATGGTCCCTAAGTCGAGCACTGCACTCAGGAGCGAGTGCACTGAGTCAGAATACCCGCCATCTCAGTGGCATCGCCCGACGCCCGGTATGAAAATGTATCCCTGACCGACCGTGGTGAACCACAGTGAATCTTTGTCAAATATCCAACTTCACCACGATGCATCCTAACCAGATGCCTGAGCCACCTCAACTACTAATTAGATTTCATTCTGAATGAATGCGTAAGGTATTTGTGTTGGTACGGTTGATTCAAACCACACATCATATTTTCTTGATCTTATTTAAAACAAAACTGAATTGATTGATTCTTTTAATGACCACACAGCAGAGCTGGTGGAATTTTTTTCCAGTACAGTATGGTTTTTTACATGCTCCAACATTAACATATACACAGACAAAACAACACATAACAATTAAGTGCCCAGAGCGTGTGGACCCAGCTTATCGGCTCTCCTGGTTCAGCATCCTTAAGGCAGTGGGTATGAAGCTGTTCTTAAAGCGGGATGTTCTTGAGGCCGTTGCCCTGTATCGCCTTCCGGATGGGAGTAGTTGAAAAGCATTGTGTGCCGGGTGGGTGGGGTCGGAGATGATCCTGTGTGCAGTATTTAAAGTCCTTTTGCGGTGTAGCAGGTTTAGGGAGGGTAGGGGTAAGCCGGTTATTTTCGTTGCTCTATTGATGATTCGCTGTAATTTGTTTTGGGAGAATTTGTCCAGAGCACTGTACCATACTGGTCATCCTGCAAAAACTCACATTGTAAATGGACCTACATTTATTCCAGAGTGTTCTACACTCCCCAAAGCGTTGTACAACACAGTCATTCACCCATACATTTCACACACTGATGGTAATCAGCAACATTGTAGCCTCAGCTGCCCTGGGGCACACTGACAGAGGCGAGGATGCCATGCAAATCCCTTCGACCACAATCAGTAGGCAAGCTACCCAAGGACGCAACGACAGTGTAACCCAGCCGGAGCTGGGATTGTACCGGCAACCCTCCGGTTGCCAGACCAGCCACTCAACCACATGCTACATGCTGCTGCCAAGGGTCATGAAGTCCTTTAGTTCTTTTGCCAATTTTAGCAAACCTCATGTCCGTAATCTTGTTGTCATCTTTCAGTGTAACCTCTCATTTGAGAGTCGAATAAGCTCAGTAGTTAAAAGCTGCTTTTTTAAAACTTCAGCTTTATCCAAGGTCAACCCTACTTTATCTTGTATGGATCTTGAAAAAGTGACCTATGTTTTCATTTGTTTGCGTCTCGACTTCAATAACTCTGTATTCTGGTATCAATAAGTTAATGCAGAGGTTACACTTAGTACAAAATGCTGCAGCTCGCGTTATAGCTTCAGCAAGAAAATTCAACTCTGTTTCTCCTATTTTAACTTCTCTGCATTGGCTGACTGTCAGTTTTAGAACTGAGTTTGCCTATATGTCCCATCCCTGAAATGAGTAAAATGTTCAGTAAAATCATGTCTGGCTGTTCTTATTTCAACCAACTGACCTCTGTGTGTTGTCTGTGTGTTTGTCCAGATGTTCCACAGCATTATGTCTGGAAGAAGGAAGAGGTTCTGACTAACCAGCAGCTCTGGAACCAGGAGAGGAACTCCAGTTTGGAGCAGGAAGAAGCAGAACCTCCACAGATGAAAGAGGAACCAGATGATCCAGAACCTTTGCAGATGATAGAAGAGGAACATTGTATCAGTCAGGATGAGCAGCAGTTGGTACTGAAGCAGGAGACTGATCCATTAATGGTGACTCCTCCTCCTGGAGAAAAAGACTGCAGTGAACCAGAAGCAAATTGGGACCAACTCCTTTCTCAGAACCCTCCTGAAGCTGAAAACCAGGATCAGGAAGGAAGCAAGAATGAAAACTCAGAATCAAGGAGAGACGAAGAACTGAGACAAAATAAAAGATGTCAACAAACCAAGAGTCAGGGAAAAAAATTAGACAGTCCAGAACTAAAAAGGCACACAGAAACTCAGACAGGTAGGAAACCTTTCTCATGTTAGACCTGTGGACACATTTGATTTGAAGGGAAACTTTAACTAACCACATTAGAACTCACACAGGAGAGAAGCTGTATTCTTGTAAATCTTGTGGTAAACAGTTCTCACAGAAGAGTCGCTTGACTCAACACAAAATAAATCACACAGGTGAGAAGCCTGTCTTGTGTCTGACCTGTGGGAAAAGTTTCAGTTCTAAAGAATTAGAAATTATGACAATATTTCATGTTTTCACAACATACAGAGCTGGGAAAAGTATTTGCCCTCTCAGATTTATTTTTTGTTTTTTCTGATTATTCACATACAAATATTTCAAATCAGCAAACAAATTTCAATTTCAGACAAAGAGAACCTGAGAAAATATAAAGTAATTGCCCCTGAAACCTAATAACTGGTGGACACTGCAATCAAGTCTTTGTGATGATGACTAGTAACGAGTCTCTCATGTCACTGCCTTTTCTTTCAAGATAAAATCATCATTTGAAAACTAAATTTTATATCTACTCAGGTTATTTTTGTCTAATACTAAAATGTATTTGCTAATCTGAAACATTTACACATGACAAATCAGCTACAACTAGTTCAGTCTAAAGATGCATTAAAAGTTTAAATAGACAAGTTTTTGGGAATAATTAGATTTTTAAAATAAATCTTGTTTATTTTCTCATATAAAGAAATAAAGACCCAGTTCATTCAAAGCTACAACGTGGTTTCTTTGTCCTTTTTGGTCACGTCAGACCAGCTTCAAAATGACCAAAATATCCCTTTAAACTTGTGTTCTTTTCTATTGCTACTTTAATGAAAAATTTCTTCTCGTCTGTTTTTCTGTCCAGAACTACCACAGCATAACGTCATGAAAGAGGAGGATGTAACTGATCAGCTGCTCTGGAACCAGGAGAGGAACTCCAGTTTGGACCAAGTGGATCTAGAACCTGCAGTGATGGAAGATATCCAGGAGGAAACAGAACCTACACAGATTAAGGAGGAACAGCAGGAACTTTGTATCAGTCAGGATGAGCAGCAGTTTACACTGAAGCAGGAGACTGATACCTTTATGGTGACTCATGACGAAAGAGATAACCGTAAACCAGAAGCAAACAAGGACCGGCTCCTTTCTCAGCACTCTCCTGAAGCTGACAACCAGAACCAGGAAAAAAGCAGGACTAAAGACTCAGAATCAAACAGAGATGAAGAAATGAAACAAAATGAAACCAATGTTTATAGAGAAGATGTAGCCAGTCTAGAACTAGAAGGTCACACAAGTGAGAAGCCTTTCTCATGTAAGCCCTGTGGGAAAAGTTTCAGTCATAAGAGGAATTTAACTTACCACATTGGGACTCACACAGGTGAGAAACCTTATGTATGTAAAACATGTGGGAAAAGTTTCAGTCAAAGGGGGTCTTTAACAATCCACTTTAGAACTCACACAGGTGAGAAGCCTTACTTATGCAAAACTTGCGGGAAAAGTTTCAGTCATAGGGAGTCCTTAACTTTGCACATTAGAACTCACACAGGTGAGAAGCCCTACTTATGCAACACCTGCGGAAAAAGATTCAGTCAGCGGGGGTCCTTAACTTCCCACATTAGGACTCACACAGGTGAAAAGCCATATTCATGTGAAACTTGTGGGAAAAGTTTCAGAAAAGGTTCTTGTTTAGTTCTTCACATGAGAACTCACACAGGTGAGAAGCCATATTCGTGTGACACTTGTGGAAAATGTTTTTCTCAGAGGCATCACTTAACAGATCACTTTAGAACTCACACAGGTGAGAAGCCTTACTCATGTAAGATATGCAGAAAAAGTTTCAGTCAAAGGGGATCTTTAACTCTTCACATGAAAACTCACACCAGTGAGAAGCTATATTCATGTTAAACTTGTGAGATCTGGTTCTCTCGTGCTGGTCAGTTAACTGATCACTATGAGAACTCTAAAGCTGGTTTCATGTTTGATCTGTGGAACAAAATTCGGTTCCAAATGTTCTTAAACTGTTCATAAAAGACCACTCAAAATATGTAAAACCTTCCTGTTTGTTTTAGTTCATTGGACCAAAAACATGTTTGTACATCCTGGTGAGTTGTATACTTCTGATTCTCAAGCTCAATGTTAAACTTTAAAAATCTTTAAAAGATACAGAAACTGCAATAATATCCAGAACAAATGTATTATTGCCATCATTTTAAAGGTTTTTATTAATAGTTGGTGTTATTGCTACAGTAGAAATGTATTTTTTTACATTGTTGGTTGAATTCTGCATTCCTGTTTTATAGTTCTGATCCATGTTTGTATTTGGGCTGCTGTCTCATAGAGTAGGACGCACCAGAGGAACTCATCCTGACAGAGTAATTAAAAGTTTAAGTAAACATGTTGAGAATAAATATTATTTTTATGAATCCCAATTCTTTTCTTAAATAAAGACACAGTTGATTCAAAGCTACCAGGTGGTTTCTTTCCCTTCTTGTCACTGCAGACCAGCTACACCAGGATTCTGTTTAGACTCTCACCATCCTTTAACTTGATCATCCCAGAGCAGCTCATAGTTTAACCTGGTTTTCAGAATGAAAACTTGATATGATTTAGGGATTTCTTGATATACTTACTGTATTGGTCTGATTATAAACCAAGTCTCAGGAAAGTGCTTAGATTCAGTTTGCTGCTGAACGTCTTCATGTCTGAAGCTTTGACACAACTAAAGTGAAACCAGTCAGTAAATTTTGTCCCCACTTCAAAATTTCTGTTTTAATAAATAAAATGAACACTTCTGAGATTTTAGTACCTTTATAAAAAAAATATATTCACTGATTAGGTTTAATCTAAAAGAAGGGTTTAGGCTTTTGTGGTTGTAAGGTTGATTCAAACCACTCAGTTTGATCAACTGCATTTAAAATGTTAGCAGTCATCAGCAAAAATTGAGGAAATTTTAAGGAAAAAATGATTTATTTATTTTGCAACAAATCCTAAACTTCCCTTTTTCAAGTGGTGCTTTAAAAAAATACTGATTTTTAAAAAATGATCCAGGGAAAACGTGTCTGCACAGCTCACTTCTAACACTGACTGAAAAGAAAAAAGTGAGTTGTTGTAAAAGCTGTAAACATTTTTAATTTCTTTTCTACAATCAGAAACTGGTTTAGAATAGTTTCTGTTAATCTGATCTGTATTTGGACATTACCAAGTAAAACTGTCATGACACTAGAACTTCAAACTGGATTGCAAATCCCAGAAAAATGTTCAATCCCATTTTCTGAATCTAGACTTATTAGAATAGTGCTACTCTTTTTGGACTGTATTCAATTAACTCCTGATACTATCTTGAGTTTTACATTCAATGATTTTTACTGTCATTTCAGCACATGTCAAACATGAGAGGGAACAAAATTTGTTTCCCTGGTCCCGGTTACAGCACAGACAGTAAAATAAACAAACAAGAATGGTTATAAAAATTGTAATAAAAACAAGAATAGTAATAAAATACACACACAGAAATGAAAATACAGAATTGTACTTTTTGTCTTGTCACTAGAGTGGTACCCACAAAGGTACCATTTTGTACCTTTAACTGGGGGGGGGTACCTTAGGGGTACAAATTTGCCCCCTAAGGTACAGGTTTGACTTGTAAAAGGTACAAAATACAAGGGTATAAATTTGTACCCCCAGTTAAAGGTACAAAATGGTACTTTGGAGGTTACCACTCTAGTGACAAGACAAAAGGTACAATTCTGTACTTTCATTTCTGTGTGTGTGTAGTAATAAAAACAAGAAAGTAAAAAGTTACAACAAAACAATAGCAGCAATATCTGTTCAAGGTGATGTGTGCTGTTTAAAGTGACCGGTGCTAAGAGGTCGGTGAGTTGTATAAAGTGTGGAGAATGGTGGTGGTAATGATGCTGTTGATAATGGAAACGGGGGCTAGGGTTGAGGGGGTGCTGCTACAGCGGTCCTCCAAAGTTAACAATCTCACAGCATTGGGGAGAGAGCTGTTCCTCAGTCTGGTGGTCCTGCTCCTTATGCTCTGCAGCCTCCTGCCTGAAGGAAGAGGGGACAAACAGTGTGTGTGCAGGGTGGGTCTGGTCTCTCATGATGCAGGAGGCCTTTTTTTCCTGCATCTGGAGGTGTAGATGTCTGTGGTGGTGGGTAGGCTGCATCCCACAGTCCTCTGTGCAGCTTTCACGACCCTCTGCAGAGACTTCTTCTCTGCTGCAGAGCAGTTGCCATGCCAGACAAGACACAGAGCACAGGACACTCTCCACATGTAAAAAGGTGTCAGGACCGGGCTCCTCAGTCCAGCACGTCTCACCCTCCTGAGGCGATAGAGGCACTAGTGTGCCTTCAGGCTGGACTCAGGTGTGGCAGCTCCAGGTGAGGTCGTTTGATATGTGGACACCTGAAGCTGGAGACCACTTCCACCGCTGTCCCTCTAATGTGCAGGGGGGTAGGAGGAGGGTATCTGCTCCTTCTAAAGTCCACGATCACCTCCTTGGTCTTCTTCACATTGATGCAGAGGTTGTTTTTTTCTGCACCAGCCCTCCAGGTTTTCCACCTCCCTCCTCTAGTGGGAGTCGTCACTGTTGTTGATGCGTCCTACAGCAGTATCATCTACAAACTTCACGATCAGGCAGCTCGGATGTTTGGCTGAGGAGTCACGGGTGAGCAGGGTGAACAGGAGGGGGCTCAGCACACAGCCCTGGGGAGAGTCAGTGCTGAGGATGATGGGGGAGGAAAGGGCGTTGTGGATTCTCACACACTGCTGCCTGTCTGTTAGGAAGTCCAGGACCCAGTTGCAAAGGGTGGAGCTCAGTCCAAGTGTGGATAGTTTCTGTGCATCCTGAGAAGAAACCGGTTTAATCTTTATCAATCAGATGTGTCATCATTTTTTCATATTGTTTGACAATTATAGATGAAAATATCTGCTAGTCCATGAGTACAGACTGATAAACTGTCTCAGATGTGGAAGACGTTGCTGCAGAGACCCAATCATACACCAAAACACAATGGCCTCAGTTTCCCTCCACCCTTCTTTGAGCTCCTGAGGTTAGGAAGAAATGTTTTGGTTCATTATTGCCACATTTAGGAAGCTGATTTCTACAGATGAATAAACCTAATAAATATCAAATGATCACATGAAAAATCTAGGGATCCACAGATACCAGAATTATTCAAACTGAGTACGAATACATACATGTACTGCTGATACCAAGAACCAATACAACTAATTATTGCCATTGATCTAAATCATGGTTTGGTACAAGAAGGAATTAGTTGTTTTTAACTGATTCAAAGGACAGGACTATCAAGATTCAGACAGATGCGTATACTATTTCCAGATAACAACTACAATTACTACTACTACCAGTATCAGTGTGTGAATGACTGATAAAGTGCTTTGCGGAGTGTAGAACTCTAGGAAAGTGCTTTATAAATACAGGATCTTTACCATTTACTGCTACTTGTACTACAACTACAACACAAGTAAGTTGATTCCCATCTCTTCCAGTTAGGTCAGGGTAGGTGGGGTTAGTTGTTGCAACTCAAACAAGGGAATAGTGTCACGTTACACTATATAGTATCAGCTCTATAGCATCGATGTACTTTTATGAGTATATGACCTTAGTATCAGATGGATACCCGAAACCAATATCAGTATCTGTGCATCCCTAGAAAAATCCATGTATTCCATCAAGTTTTCAGCTTGAACATCAGGTTTTACTTTTTAATTACTTTAGAATGATCAATGAGAACATCAGAATCCTGGTGTTGTTGGTCTGCAATGATGAGGGAGAGAGAAAACACATTGTAGCTTTGAAACAACTGGGTCTTTATTTCTAAATGAGAAAGTAAACAGGATTAAGAAAAAACATTAAATCATGAAAAATACATCTACTTGAACCGCCTTTGAATAATGTCTGAACAAAGAAACAACGTTGTAGCTTTGAATAGTTGAATAGCAGTTAAAGTTCAGTCTGAGTGAATCAGGCTCTGAGAGGATTTTCACATATTTATACCGTAGAAATGACATAAACTATTAATGAATGATGACCTTTAATTTCTTGGAACAGACAGAAAAGTAAAACAAAACATCTGTTCTGATGATTGAGTTTTGTATATTTTGAAAGCTTTTTAAGTTTAACATTAAGTTTTTGAATTCAACACATGAATAAAGATAAAGATTCTATTGGTCTTATGGCCTAAAACCAACAGGAAGTCCACCATTTTGAATTAAAGATGACATATTAGTGTTTTACATACTTTGTATTTCAACAATTTTCCCAGAGATTTGAAAGTTTCTGCTGCAAACCAGGTCAATAAACTCTTAAGGAATCTGTAAATAAATGTTTTAAGAAGTTTAACGTCTTTGAACTGAATGGTCATGGCTTCACCTTAAGTAGGTAATAAGTGAAGCTGCTTAAGAACTTTTTCATCTTTGAACTGTTTAGGATTTAAAGAACTATTAGAAACCATTATATAAATATTTATTCTTCCAGACAAACCTTTCCACTGGTGTTTCAGGACTAAAGTTGGATGATGATGAACTACAGACTCCAACTTCTGAACTGGGAGCTTTAATGTGTCTCAAAGTCTGAGAATGTTAAAAGGCTGACGAGATTAAACCTTCTGATCTGTGAGTTTTCATGTTCAGTTGAGTTACTTTAATTCTAAAGAATTCTCTTATGAGCAGTTAAAATTCAAATCACTTTCTGCCTAAGTGAGCTGTCTTGTGGTAAGTTAAAGTCTCGCTACGACTAAAACATTTCCCACAGGTCTTACATGAGTAAGGCTTCTCACCTGTGTGAGTCCTAAGGTGACTAGTCAAATACTGTCCCCGAGAGAAACATTTCCCACAAGTTTTACATGAAAATGGCTTCTCACCTGTATGAGTTCTAATGTGGCAAGTAAGATCCCTCCTGTAACTAAAACTTTTTCCACAGGTCTTACAAGGAAAAGGCTTCTCATCAGTGTGAGTTCTAATGTGGAGAGTTAAATTCCACTTGTGACTGAAACTTTTTGTACAGGTCTTACACGAGTAAGGCTTCTCACCTGTGTGAGTCCTCACGTGATTAGTCAAATGATGTCCCCGAGAGAAACATTTGCCACATGTTGTACATGGATATGGCTTCTCACCAGTGTGAGTTCTAATGTGGACAGTTAAATTCCTCCTGAGACTAAAACTTTTTCCACAGGTCTTACAAGAGAAAAGCTTCTCACCTGTGTGAGTCCTAAGGTGATTAGTCAAATACTGTCCCCGAGAGAAACATTTCCCACAAGTTTTACATGAAAATGGCTTCTCACCTGTATGAGTTCTAATGTGGAAAGTAAGATCCCTCCTGTAACTAAAACTTTTTCCACAGGTCTTACAAGGAAAAGGCTTCTCATCAGTGTGAGTTCTAATGTGGAGAGTTAAACTCTTCCTGGAACTAAAACTTTTTCCACAGGTCTTGCATGAGTAAGGCTTCTCATCTGTTTGACTTTTATGTTCTGGACTGTCTACATCGTGTCTGTTATCTTTGGTTTGGCGACGTCTTTTCTTTTGTTTCAGCTCTTTATCTCTTTTTGACTCCGAGTCTTTATTCCTCCTTTTCTGGTTCTGGTTGTCAGCTTCAGGAGAGTTCTGAGAAAGGAGCTGGTCCCTGTTTGCTTCTGGTTTCCTGCAGTCTCTTTCTTCAGGAGGAGTCACCATAAAGGTATCAGCTTCCTGCTTCAGTGCAAACTGCTGCTCATCCTGACTGATACAAAGTTCCTGCTGTTCCTCTTTGATCTCTTTAGGTTCCGTTTCTTCCTGGATATCTTCCATCACTGCAGGTTCTGGATCATTTTGGTCCAAACTGGAGTTCTTCTCCTGGATCCAGAGCTGCTGCTCAGTCAGAACATCCTCCTCCTTCATGACATTATGCTGTGGAAGTTCTGGAGAGGAAAAACAGACAAGAAGTAAATGTTCATTAATGAGACAAGAACCAAGGAACACTTCAGTCAAAAGTTTATTTTAAAGTGGTGTTCTATCACTTATTCATCTACAGTAAAGACCACCCCCTCTGATGACCTCATTCAAAGCAAGGAGAGTCTCTAGCACTAGAAAGAAGTTCTCTGACAAGAGCAATACAGTAGCATGGTAAATATTACCTTGCTTAGTTGAAACAAACTAAACAAACAGTTTCAAGCTAAAAGAGGTTCACAAACAGGTAATACAGTGTTGTGTAATGCTTCAGTGTGATGGTAGGTTTGGTCTTTACTGTAGATAAACAGTTTACTGTAGATAAACAGTTTACCTAAAGATGTTTTGGGAAATGATCAACCTTCAGATTACCAAGTTACCTCACCCAGTTCTATTTTAACAAACAGCCACCGGCAAACATGTTGTCTGACTGACCCACTTCAGTCCTGGACAGTTTAATTACATCTATCATCAAATTAAATTTGACGGTTACTGGACTAGTTTGACTCAGTCTTTAACCTGGGCTTCAGTTTGTATCTAGCATCCAGGTAGAACTATTTCTATAAAGAGAAACTCCTGATAGGATGCTTAGACTGCAGATCTTAATCAATCTTAGATTTACAAGAATACAGCTTCTCTCCTGTGTGAGTTCTAATGTGGTTAGTTAAAGTTTCCCTTCAAATCAAACATTTTCACAGGTTTTACATGAGAGAGGTTTCCTACCTGTCTGAGTTTCTGTGTGCCATTTTAGTTCTGGATCATCTATATTTTCTCCCTGACTCTTGGTTTGTTGACATCTTTTATTTTGTCTCAGTTCTTCGTCTCTCCTTGATTCTGAGTTTTCATTCTTGCCTCCTTCCTGATCCTGGTTTTCAGCTTCAGGAGGGTTCTGAGAAAGGAGTTGGTCCCAGTTTCCTTCTGGTTCACTGCAGTCTTTTTCTCCAGGAGGAGGAGTCACCATTAATGGATCAGTCTCCTGCTTCAGTACCAACTGCTGCTCATCCTGACTGACACAATGTTCCTCTTCTATCATCTGCAAAGGTTCTGGATCATCTGGTTCGTCTGTCATCTGTGGAGGTTCTGCTTCTTCCTGTTCCAAACTGGAGTTCCTCTCCTGGTTCCAGATTTGCTGCTGGTTAGTCAGAACCTCTTCCTCCTTCCAGACATAAAGCTGTGGGAGATCTGGACAAATAGAGAGGCAACACACAGAGGTCAGTTCTCAGAATTAAAAACAGCCAGACATGTTGTCTGACTGACCCACCAAGGTACTGGACTTAGTTTATTTACAGTTGTTGACAGAAATTTTTACTAACTTCAGGACATTCAGGTACTACAGCTTTAAGAGAAACAAACATTCAGACCCTCCTAAGGTGAGTCAGTGTCTTATGAAAATGGGATGGAACATTTTTCTGGGATTTAGAATCCAGACTGAAGTTCTAGTATCATGACAGCTTTACTTGGTAATGTCCAAATACAGATCAGACTAACAGAAACTATTCTAAACTAGTTTCTGATTGTAGATAATGCATGGTAACATCATCAACATCAAAGAAAATATCTGTTTAAAGATTATCATGAAATAGCTTATTTTTTATCTGAACTAGTTATCCTTCTGTCCCACTTTCACAAAATGTAAAAGAAGTCTCTTTCAAAATCATGCATCATCCAAAGCTAGAAATGTTTTGCTGGTACACCTGAATGTCCCCACTGAGGGAAAATAAACTTTATTTCTTTCTATTCTATTATGTCCCACTGTTAACTTTTGATATGATAAAAGTTGGTTTTCTAACAGGGGATGAAAACTCACACTAGGAAAATACCAGTTTATTCCTTCAGGCTGAATTTTTTATCCACAAATGCAGATTTCTAAAAACCACCCTAATTTTCTAATTCTTGTTAAGTGAAATAATTCTACTTGAGAGAACGGTTTATCAACGCAACGATACAAAAGAAAAGTCATTATACCAACAAACTAATAATTTACTTTAAGAATAAAAACCTCTTTTTCCTCCGTCTCTGCAACACTGTGGAGGCTTTCAAAAAACATCTAAAAACTCACCTTTCCATCCAGGCTTTCCCTAACTGATCATGTAGATATTTGACTATGTATATATTTTGTGATCCTGATTACATTTTGTGCCTGCTAATGTTTTATTCACCTGTGCTTTGTAATATTTGATTATACCTGTATTGTACAGCGATTTGTGATCTGTATCTGCAAAAAATGCTTTAAAAATAAAATTTACTTACTCATTTTCTTTCCCTTTTTTCTATTCACACTGTTTAGTTTGTTTATATGTTGATGGCAGAGGTTGCACTAGAACTGTTTGTTGTCTGTCACTGAATATGGAAAGTTTTTGTCTTAATTTGGCAAAGTTACATAGGAGGAACAGAATATTTCAGTAACTTTAAATCTATTGTTCCCCCCTCTGTCTGTCTGACTTCAAACCAACGTCACCGCGGTCAAAGTTTACTGACTGGTTTCACCTCAGTTGTGTCACAAAGCTTCAGAAATGAAGACTTTCAGCAGCAAACTGAATCCAGCAGACTTTCCTGAGACCCTGTCCTCAGTAAAACCACATCAGTCCCATTAGCTGGTGTTCCATACCGATTCTGTGGAGGTTGATTTGCGGATTCCAGCTGACTTCCAGCAGTCTCCGCTGACGATCGATCTCTTCCTCCAGCTGGACGATGGTTTTCTCAAACTCTGAGAATATTTCTCCAGCAGCAGCAGTTAGTCGCTCGCTGATAAACTCTCTCAGATGCTGAACTGAAGACATTGTTGCTGCTGAGACTCAAACATTCAGCTCACACACCGAAACACAACAGTCAAGCTAACTCTGCTAACGAATTCAGTTTCCCTCCACCGGAAGTCGCCGATTCGTCTTCGTGTTTCACTGGAGGCTAGAAAACCAACGTAACGGGTGTTGACCGCCACCTGCTGGAAGCTCTGAGAACAGTCATTCTGGTGCTGCTGAAAAAAGATAAGGTGGATGGAATTTTTGGGGGGGGATAATATCCTCTTCAACCTGAGTTGATTGGCTGAGACAAGATCAGAGACATGAAAGAAAAACTGAACCCAGGTCAAATGAACATTACAAACTGAAATGTTCTGGTGAACCTGTAATAATTATCCTTTTTGATGAACAGGTTACATTCAATTTTTTGGGATAATTGTTGATTTTGGTCATAATTTCCTGTGTGTTGTGGTTTAATAAATGCCTGAAACTTGTTCTGAATAACTGAATAAATTGTTCAGTTATTCCACTACTCCTCAATGAAAAGTATCCAGATTACACATTGGCCTTTTTAAGATGAGAGGATGCGTGGTTACATATAAATACAATGACTCTAAATTCTGTCAGTTTGAGGAAATCCTTGATTTTTTTTTTTGAGGGTATCATTATTTAAATTGATTTGAGAGGCATAGATGAGATGCCTAATCAGTGTTGCCAGATGTACGATAATTATCGTATTTGTAGGATAATTTAGCACTCTGTACGATCAATAATTCCATAAATACGATAATTTGAGGCCCTAGAAAAATCCATGTATTCCATCAAGTTTTCAGCTTGAACATCAGGTTTTATTTTTAATTTAATTTAAATCTTGTAAGAGGAAAAATAAATTATACAGAGATTTTGTCAGACTTCGAACCAAAGCCACAGAAATGAAGTACAAGATATATAAAAATAAACTGACAACATTAATAAGACAAGCAAAAAAAGATTATCATAATTAAAGGTTGAAGGAAAGCACAGGTGACATGAAAAGAACATGGAGAATTCTGAATGGTGTCATAAGACCCAGGTCTCAGCATGCCCATTATCCAGATTTCTTTACTAAAGGAGATACGATCTTGAGGGATAAAAGTGAGGTGGTGAATGAATTTGTTAGGGTTTTTTAGTGTTTGGGACCATATAAACTCATGTAACCCTTAAAAAGCAGAAGTGAGATTCTCTGTTCTGTTTAGCTTGCATTTCTTTACAGGCTACGTGCAGCTCTAATGGAAAGTTTCATTCCCCTTGACACACAGACGGTGTTTATCACCAGTCTGTGCAGAGGGGGACGTGACCGGTCATTGGGCAGGAAGAACAACGCTGAGGGGTCACTCACCCCTTGTTATCTGTATTTTAGCTTGTTGATGTACAGGCCAGGTCCAAGGACTGCCCTTGCCCTGACGTGATGATGATGCTCAACTGAGGCTGTGTGAGCGGAGACTGCCTCCGCTCTTATGAAATGTATTGTGCAACGCTTCTTTAATAAAAGGCTGCTCGCAGAGAACAAGGGTCAGAGTTGGTCGGTAAGAGAAACAACGCTTTTAGTTGTACTCCGACTGACTCTCTTCTCTGCGCTGGGAAAAACTTAATTCCTGTCTCCTCTCTGATCATTCGGTTCTTTAGGGTTCTGGAAAAATACCCAACAGAATTTAATTAATTTTTTGTAAACATAGGACCAAGTTTGGCCAAATCTGTGGAAACACAAACTAATGAAGGTGGAAAAATACAAGGAGGGAGTAGAATTCTACAGTCTATGTTTTTAGGGGATGTAAGTGAAAATTATATCTTGACGATAGTAAAGAAAAGTAAAAATAAAACATCCATTGACAGTGATGGGATTGACATAATGATTGTAAAGAAAACAATTGATTATGTTGTTAAACCATCTAACCCTAACATAAAGTTTTTGAATTCAACACATGAATAAAGATTCTACTGGTCCTAAGGCCTAAAACCAACAGGAAGTCCACCATTTTGGATCAAAGATTCCATATTAGTGTTTTACATACTTTGTATTTCAACAATTTTCCCAGAGATTTGAAAGTTTCTGCTGCAAACCAGGTCAATAAACTCTTAAGGAATCTGTAAATAAATGTTTTTAAAAGTTTAAGGTTGTTGAACTGAATGGTCATGGCTTCACCTTAAGTAGGTAATAAGTGAAGCTGCTTAAGAACTTTTTCATCTTTAAACTGTTTAGGATTTAAAGAACTATTAGAAACTATTATATAAATATTTTTCCTTCCAGACAAACCTTTCCACTGGTGTTTCAGGACTAAAGTTTGATGATGATGAACTACAGACTCCAACTTCTGAACTGGGAGCTTTAATGTGCCTCAAAGTCTGAGAATGTTAAAAGGCTGACGAGATTAAACCTTCTGATCTGTGAGTTTTCATGTTCAGTTGAGTTACTTTAGTAAGAGAGAAACATTTACTGAATTAATTTTTATAAATAAATCCTCAAGTGTGAATTCTCTTATGAGCAGTTAAAATTAAAATGGCTTCCTAAGTGAGTTTTCATGTGGTAACTTAAAGACCCGCTATGACTAAAACATTTCCCACAGGTCTTACATAAGTAAGGCTTCTCACCTGTGTGAGTTCTCATGTGACATATTAAAATACTACTCTGAGAAAAACATCTGCCACAAGTTTTACATGAACATGGCTTCTCACCAGTGTGAGTTGTTCTAATGTGACGATTTAAATTCCTCCTGTGACTAAAGCTTTTTCCACAGGTCTTACAAGAGAAAGGCTTCTCACCTGTGTGAGTGGTCATGTGACTAGTTAAGTGACCGCTTTGAGAAAAGCACTTCCTACAGGTTTTACATGAATATGGCTTCTCACCTGTATGAGTTCTAATGTGAACAGTTAAACTCGTCCTCTGACTAAAACTTTTTCCACAGGTCTTACATGAGTAAGGCTTCTCATCTGTTTGACATTTATGTTCTGGACTGTCTACATCGTGTCTGTTATCTTTGGTTTGGGGACGTCTTTTCTTTTGTTTCAGTTCTTTATCTCTTTTTGACTCTGAGTCTTTATTCCTGCTTCTTTTCTGGTTCTGGTTGTCAGCTTCAGGAGAGTTCTGAGAAAGGAGCTGGTCCCTGTTTGCTTCTGGTTTACTGCAGTCTCTTTCTTCAGGAGGAGTCACCATAAAGGTATCAGCCTCCTGCTTCAGTGCAAACTGCTGCTCATCCTGACTGATACAAAGTTCCTGCTGTTCCTCTTTGATCTCTTTAGGTTCTGTTTCTTCCTGGATATCTTCCATCACTGCAGGTTCTGGATCATTTTGATCCAAACTGGAGTTCCTCTCCTGGATCCAGAGCTGCTGCTCAGTCAGAACATCCTCCTCCTTCATGACATTATGCTGTGGAAGTTCTAGAGAGAAAAACAGACAAGAAGAAAATGTTCATTAATGAGACAAGAACCAAGGAACAAGTTTTTAATAATTTTGCATTTGTCATTAGTTTTTAATTTTATATCAAATTTTAAATTCTACTTAAATTTAATTTGTTTTTACCATTTGTTTGCTAGTTTTCATTCAGTTTTTATTTTTTGAAAATGCTTAGTTTCAGTTTAGTTTTTATTAGTTTCAGTTCTAGTTTTAGTCTTTTTGTAATATGAGTTACATATCAGGGACAAGACTGAAAAAAGGAGTAGAAATTGTTGTGTAACAAAAATCACAGAAAATCATAGTTGTTCAAAAATGTATTCATTTAGAACCGGTGAGCTACCATACATTCCAGGCAAGAATCAAAGGTTTATGGCAAAGTAATAAAATATGAGGTAACAGGATAATACCAGCTGTTGTTCCTGAGAATGAACTGATCAGCAGCAGGTCACTGCGGCCGTTGGAAGCACTGACGGCATTAATGTTTTTGTAGGGTTGTCCAGGTGTCAGGTAGCCTGAGTTAGCTCCCACTGCAAACCACGTTTGTCCTCACACTCACAAGTAGAAAAATCCTGATCAGCCGGCAGCGTCACGCCAGCCCAAACGACACTGCTGCCACCACTGTTACCGGGCGGGTTGTTATTACATGTGTGAAGAAGGTCAGAGCGCAGATTCCGTCAGCCGGTCCGACATTGGCGGCGTATTTATTATATCTCCACACAGGAACAGAACAGCACCAAAACTTCTGGGTAGACTTCAAAATAAAAGCTTCAAGAGAAAAGTCTCTTACACTAGGTTAGCCGTCTTGTGCGAGCTTTTCAAGTGCACTTTCAGGTTCGTGTGTTTTTTTTCCCCTTAAGAAATGTCTCACAAGACACTTGCTTAAATCTAAAATGCAGTCATTGTCAAAGTAATCCCAAATTGGACTCAAGTTGCTTTCTCTGAACTCTTGTCTACCTGATTCTCAATATTACAGATGAACTATCTACTGTGGCACCACGTACACCGCAAGAAAAAAAAACAACCGGAAAGAACTAATTAGACATAAACAACTAAAACAAAGCTAATTTTCTCTATAAATTCAGTTAGTTTTAGTTCAAATTTTCTATTTCAGGTAATGAGAATATTTTTTAAATTTAGTTTTCATTTTTTCGTTAGTTAACGATAATAACCCTGACAAGGAACACTTCGGTTGAAAGGGTTATTTTTGAAGTGGCGTTTTATCACTTATTCATCTAAGACCACGCCCACTGATGACCTCATTCAAAGCAAGGAGAGTCCCTAGAAATAGAAAGAAGTCATCAGTAGCACAGTAAATCACACCATGCTTAGTTGAAACAAACTAAATAAACAGTTTCATGCTAAACTGTAGAGGTTCACAAAGAGGTAATACAACGTTCTAATGCTTCAGTGTGATGGTGGGTTTGGTCTTTACTGTAGATAAACAGTTGGTCAAAAGATGTTTTGGAAAATAACGAACCTTCAAATTACCAAGTTACCTCACATAGTTCTATTTAAAACAAAGAAGAAGAAAAAAGCAGAGGCAGACCTGTTGTCTGACTGACCCACTTCAGTCCTGGACAAAGACTCAATTACATCCAGCATCAAATTAAATTTGATGGTTACTGGGCTAGTTTGACTCAGTCTTTAACCTGGGATTCAGTTTGTATCTAGCATCCAGATAGAACTAAGTTCTAAACTTTGATTCTCACATTAAATCCGTCTCTCGCTCCTGCTTCTTCCACTTAAGAAACATCTCAAAACTCTGTAAAATAGTCTCAACTGCTGACCTGGAGAAAATAATCCATGCCTTTGTGTCTTGTCTTCATGCCTAGACTACTGTAACGCTCTCTTCCCTCAAACGTCTTCAAACCATCCAGAACGCAGCAGCCAGACTCCTGACTAAATCCTGCAGGCAAACTCACATCACCCTGATTCTAAAGTCCCTTCACTGGCTCCCAGTAGAATTCAGAATCCAGTTTAAAGTCCTGGTTCTCACCGACAGAGCTCTAAACGACCAGGCTCCCGACTACTTATCTCAGCTTCTTTCTCCACACACAGTCTCTCGTAACCTTCGATCTTCATCTCAAAACCTGCTGGCTGTTCCTCGCACCAAATGAAAAACCAAAGGGGACAGGGCCTTTCAGGATCTGGCTCCCAGACTGTGGAACAGCCTGCCCCTGAAACTCCGTCTCTGCAACACTGTGGAGGTTTTCAAAAAACATCTGAAAACTCACCTCTTCATCCAGACATTCCCTCAATGAACATGTAGATATTGATGATACCTGGCTAAACTCCTGATCTTGTTTATTCTTCTCATTGTTTACTGTTGTGACTGTGTTTATATCTTTGATCCTGATCACATTTTGCCCCTTCTACTGTTTAATTCGTATGTGCTCTGAAATATTTGATTGTACCTGTGTTGTACAGCGCTTTGTGATCCATATCTGAGAAAGGCGCTTTAAAAATAAAATTTACTTACTTACTATTTCTATAAAGAAAAACTCCTTATAGGATGCGTAGACTGTAGATCTTAATCAATTCTGTGTGAGTTCTAATGTGGTTAGTTAAAGTTTCCCTTCAAATCAAAGGTTTTCACAGGTCTAACATGAGAAAGGTTTCCTACCTGTCTGAGTTTCTGTGTGCCATCTTAGTTTTGGATTGTCTAAATTTTCTCTGTGACTCTTGGTTTGTTGACATCTTTTATTTTGTCTCAGTTCTTCGTCTCTGCTTGATTCTGAGTTTTCATTCTTGCCTCCTTCCTGATCCTGGTTTTCAGCTTCAGGAGGGTTCTGAGAAAGGAGTTGGTCCCAGTTTGCTTC
>SSNR01000161.1:94369-110649 GCA_006937965.1 Callopanchax toddi | reverse complement strand
AGACAGAAAGAAAATATCTGTTTAAAGATTATCATGAAATAGCTTATTTTTTATCTGAACTAGTTATCCTTCTGTCCCACTTTCACAAAATGTAAAAGAAGTCTCTTTCAAAATCATGCATCATCCAAAGCTAGAAATGTTTTGCTGGTACACCTGAATGTCCCCACTGAGGGAAAATAAACTTTATTTCTTTCTATTCTATTATGTCCCACTGTTAACTTTTGATATGATAAAAGTTGGTTTTCTAACAGGGGATGAAAACTCACACTAGGAAAATACCAGTTTATTCCTTCAGGCTGAATTTTTTATCCACAAATGCAGATTTCTAAAAACCACCCTAATTTTCTAATTCTTGTTAAGTGAAATAATTCTACTTGAGAGAACGGTTTATCAACGCAACGATACAAAAGAAAAGTCATTATACCAACAAACTAATAATTTACTTTAAGAATAAAAACCTCTTTTTCCTCCGTCTCTGCAACACTGTGGAGGCTTTCAAAAAACATCTAAAAACTCACCTTTCCATCCAGGCTTTCCCTAACTGATCATGTAGATATTTGACTATGTATATATTTTGTGATCCTGATTACATTTTGTGCCTGCTAATGTTTTATTCACCTGTGCTTTGTAATATTTGATTATACCTGTATTGTACAGCGATTTGTGATCTGTATCTGCAAAAAATGCTTTAAAAATAAAATTTACTTACTCATTTTCTTTCCCTTTTTTCTATTCACACTGTTTAGTTTGTTTATATGTTGATGGCAGAGGTTGCACTAGAACTGTTTGTTGTCTGTCACTGAATATGGAAAGTTTTTGTCTTAATTTGGCAAAGTTACATAGGAGGAACAGAATATTTCAGTAACTTTAAATCTATTGTTCCCCCCTCTGTCTGTCTGACTTCAAACCAACGTCACCGCGGTCAAAGTTTACTGACTGGTTTCACCTCAGTTGTGTCACAAAGCTTCAGAAATGAAGACTTTCAGCAGCAAACTGAATCCAGCAGACTTTCCTGAGACCCTGTCCTCAGTAAAACCACATCAGTCCCATTAGCTGGTGTTCCATACCGATTCTGTGGAGGTTGATTTGCGGATTCCAGCTGACTTCCAGCAGTCTCCGCTGACGATCGATCTCTTCCTCCAGCTGGACGATGGTTTTCTCAAACTCTGAGAATATTTCTCCAGCAGCAGCAGTTAGTCGCTCGCTGATAAACTCTCTCAGATGCTGAACTGAAGACATTGTTGCTGCTGAGACTCAAACATTCAGCTCACACACCGAAACACAACAGTCAAGCTAACTCTGCTAACGAATTCAGTTTCCCTCCACCGGAAGTCGCCGATTCGTCTTCGTGTTTCACTGGAGGCTAGAAAACCAACGTAACGGGTGTTGACCGCCACCTGCTGGAAGCTCTGAGAACAGTCATTCTGGTGCTGCTGAAAAAAGATAAGGTGGATGGAATTTTTGGGGGGGGATAATATCCTCTTCAACCTGAGTTGATTGGCTGAGACAAGATCAGAGACATGAAAGAAAAACTGAACCCAGGTCAAATGAACATTACAAACTGAAATGTTCTGGTGAACCTGTAATAATTATCCTTTTTGATGAACAGGTTACATTCAATTTTTTGGGATAATTGTTGATTTTGGTCATAATTTCCTGTGTGTTGTGGTTTAATAAATGCCTGAAACTTGTTCTGAATAACTGAATAAATTGTTCAGTTATTCCACTACTCCTCAATGAAAAGTATCCAGATTACACATTGGCCTTTTTAAGATGAGAGGATGCGTGGTTACATATAAATACAATGACTCTAAATTCTGTCAGTTTGAGGAAATCCTTGATTTTTTTTTTTGAGGGTATCATTATTTAAATTGATTTGAGAGGCATAGATGAGATGCCTAATCAGTGTTGCCAGATGTACGATAATTATCGTATTTGTAGGATAATTTAGCACTCTGTACGATCAATAATTCCATAAATACGATAATTTGAGGCCCTAGAAAAATCCATGTATTCCATCAAGTTTTCAGCTTGAACATCAGGTTTTATTTTTAATTTAATTTAAATCTTGTAAGAGGAAAAATAAATTATACAGAGATTTTGTCAGACTTCGAACCAAAGCCACAGAAATGAAGTACAAGATATATAAAAATAAACTGACAACATTAATAAGACAAGCAAAAAAAGATTATCATAATTAAAGGTTGAAGGAAAGCACAGGTGACATGAAAAGAACATGGAGAATTCTGAATGGTGTCATAAGACCCAGGTCTCAGCATGCCCATTATCCAGATTTCTTTACTAAAGGAGATACGATCTTGAGGGATAAAAGTGAGGTGGTGAATGAATTTGTTAGGGTTTTTTAGTGTTTGGGACCATATAAACTCATGTAACCCTTAAAAAGCAGAAGTGAGATTCTCTGTTCTGTTTAGCTTGCATTTCTTTACAGGCTACGTGCAGCTCTAATGGAAAGTTTCATTCCCCTTGACACACAGACGGTGTTTATCACCAGTCTGTGCAGAGGGGGACGTGACCGGTCATTGGGCAGGAAGAACAACGCTGAGGGGTCACTCACCCCTTGTTATCTGTATTTTAGCTTGTTGATGTACAGGCCAGGTCCAAGGACTGCCCTTGCCCTGACGTGATGATGATGCTCAACTGAGGCTGTGTGAGCGGAGACTGCCTCCGCTCTTATGAAATGTATTGTGCAACGCTTCTTTAATAAAAGGCTGCTCGCAGAGAACAAGGGTCAGAGTTGGTCGGTAAGAGAAACAACGCTTTTAGTTGTACTCCGACTGACTCTCTTCTCTGCGCTGGGAAAAACTTAATTCCTGTCTCCTCTCTGATCATTCGGTTCTTTAGGGTTCTGGAAAAATACCCAACAGAATTTAATTAATTTTTTGTAAACATAGGACCAAGTTTGGCCAAATCTGTGGAAACACAAACTAATGAAGGTGGAAAAATACAAGGAGGGAGTAGAATTCTACAGTCTATGTTTTTAGGGGATGTAAGTGAAAATTATATCTTGACGATAGTAAAGAAAAGTAAAAATAAAACATCCATTGACAGTGATGGGATTGACATAATGATTGTAAAGAAAACAATTGATTATGTTGTTAAACCATCTAACCCTAACATAAAGTTTTTGAATTCAACACATGAATAAAGATTCTACTGGTCCTAAGGCCTAAAACCAACAGGAAGTCCACCATTTTGGATCAAAGATTCCATATTAGTGTTTTACATACTTTGTATTTCAACAATTTTCCCAGAGATTTGAAAGTTTCTGCTGCAAACCAGGTCAATAAACTCTTAAGGAATCTGTAAATAAATGTTTTTAAAAGTTTAAGGTTGTTGAACTGAATGGTCATGGCTTCACCTTAAGTAGGTAATAAGTGAAGCTGCTTAAGAACTTTTTCATCTTTAAACTGTTTAGGATTTAAAGAACTATTAGAAACTATTATATAAATATTTTTCCTTCCAGACAAACCTTTCCACTGGTGTTTCAGGACTAAAGTTTGATGATGATGAACTACAGACTCCAACTTCTGAACTGGGAGCTTTAATGTGCCTCAAAGTCTGAGAATGTTAAAAGGCTGACGAGATTAAACCTTCTGATCTGTGAGTTTTCATGTTCAGTTGAGTTACTTTAGTAAGAGAGAAACATTTACTGAATTAATTTTTATAAATAAATCCTCAAGTGTGAATTCTCTTATGAGCAGTTAAAATTAAAATGGCTTCCTAAGTGAGTTTTCATGTGGTAACTTAAAGACCCGCTATGACTAAAACATTTCCCACAGGTCTTACATAAGTAAGGCTTCTCACCTGTGTGAGTTCTCATGTGACATATTAAAATACTACTCTGAGAAAAACATCTGCCACAAGTTTTACATGAACATGGCTTCTCACCAGTGTGAGTTGTTCTAATGTGACGATTTAAATTCCTCCTGTGACTAAAGCTTTTTCCACAGGTCTTACAAGAGAAAGGCTTCTCACCTGTGTGAGTGGTCATGTGACTAGTTAAGTGACCGCTTTGAGAAAAGCACTTCCTACAGGTTTTACATGAATATGGCTTCTCACCTGTATGAGTTCTAATGTGAACAGTTAAACTCGTCCTCTGACTAAAACTTTTTCCACAGGTCTTACATGAGTAAGGCTTCTCATCTGTTTGACATTTATGTTCTGGACTGTCTACATCGTGTCTGTTATCTTTGGTTTGGGGACGTCTTTTCTTTTGTTTCAGTTCTTTATCTCTTTTTGACTCTGAGTCTTTATTCCTGCTTCTTTTCTGGTTCTGGTTGTCAGCTTCAGGAGAGTTCTGAGAAAGGAGCTGGTCCCTGTTTGCTTCTGGTTTACTGCAGTCTCTTTCTTCAGGAGGAGTCACCATAAAGGTATCAGCCTCCTGCTTCAGTGCAAACTGCTGCTCATCCTGACTGATACAAAGTTCCTGCTGTTCCTCTTTGATCTCTTTAGGTTCTGTTTCTTCCTGGATATCTTCCATCACTGCAGGTTCTGGATCATTTTGATCCAAACTGGAGTTCCTCTCCTGGATCCAGAGCTGCTGCTCAGTCAGAACATCCTCCTCCTTCATGACATTATGCTGTGGAAGTTCTAGAGAGAAAAACAGACAAGAAGAAAATGTTCATTAATGAGACAAGAACCAAGGAACAAGTTTTTAATAATTTTGCATTTGTCATTAGTTTTTAATTTTATATCAAATTTTAAATTCTACTTAAATTTAATTTGTTTTTACCATTTGTTTGCTAGTTTTCATTCAGTTTTTATTTTTTGAAAATGCTTAGTTTCAGTTTAGTTTTTATTAGTTTCAGTTCTAGTTTTAGTCTTTTTGTAATATGAGTTACATATCAGGGACAAGACTGAAAAAAGGAGTAGAAATTGTTGTGTAACAAAAATCACAGAAAATCATAGTTGTTCAAAAATGTATTCATTTAGAACCGGTGAGCTACCATACATTCCAGGCAAGAATCAAAGGTTTATGGCAAAGTAATAAAATATGAGGTAACAGGATAATACCAGCTGTTGTTCCTGAGAATGAACTGATCAGCAGCAGGTCACTGCGGCCGTTGGAAGCACTGACGGCATTAATGTTTTTGTAGGGTTGTCCAGGTGTCAGGTAGCCTGAGTTAGCTCCCACTGCAAACCACGTTTGTCCTCACACTCACAAGTAGAAAAATCCTGATCAGCCGGCAGCGTCACGCCAGCCCAAACGACACTGCTGCCACCACTGTTACCGGGCGGGTTGTTATTACATGTGTGAAGAAGGTCAGAGCGCAGATTCCGTCAGCCGGTCCGACATTGGCGGCGTATTTATTATATCTCCACACAGGAACAGAACAGCACCAAAACTTCTGGGTAGACTTCAAAATAAAAGCTTCAAGAGAAAAGTCTCTTACACTAGGTTAGCCGTCTTGTGCGAGCTTTTCAAGTGCACTTTCAGGTTCGTGTGTTTTTTTTCCCCTTAAGAAATGTCTCACAAGACACTTGCTTAAATCTAAAATGCAGTCATTGTCAAAGTAATCCCAAATTGGACTCAAGTTGCTTTCTCTGAACTCTTGTCTACCTGATTCTCAATATTACAGATGAACTATCTACTGTGGCACCACGTACACCGCAAGAAAAAAAAACAACCGGAAAGAACTAATTAGACATAAACAACTAAAACAAAGCTAATTTTCTCTATAAATTCAGTTAGTTTTAGTTCAAATTTTCTATTTCAGGTAATGAGAATATTTTTTAAATTTAGTTTTCATTTTTTCGTTAGTTAACGATAATAACCCTGACAAGGAACACTTCGGTTGAAAGGGTTATTTTTGAAGTGGCGTTTTATCACTTATTCATCTAAGACCACGCCCACTGATGACCTCATTCAAAGCAAGGAGAGTCCCTAGAAATAGAAAGAAGTCATCAGTAGCACAGTAAATCACACCATGCTTAGTTGAAACAAACTAAATAAACAGTTTCATGCTAAACTGTAGAGGTTCACAAAGAGGTAATACAACGTTCTAATGCTTCAGTGTGATGGTGGGTTTGGTCTTTACTGTAGATAAACAGTTGGTCAAAAGATGTTTTGGAAAATAACGAACCTTCAAATTACCAAGTTACCTCACATAGTTCTATTTAAAACAAAGAAGAAGAAAAAAGCAGAGGCAGACCTGTTGTCTGACTGACCCACTTCAGTCCTGGACAAAGACTCAATTACATCCAGCATCAAATTAAATTTGATGGTTACTGGGCTAGTTTGACTCAGTCTTTAACCTGGGATTCAGTTTGTATCTAGCATCCAGATAGAACTAAGTTCTAAACTTTGATTCTCACATTAAATCCGTCTCTCGCTCCTGCTTCTTCCACTTAAGAAACATCTCAAAACTCTGTAAAATAGTCTCAACTGCTGACCTGGAGAAAATAATCCATGCCTTTGTGTCTTGTCTTCATGCCTAGACTACTGTAACGCTCTCTTCCCTCAAACGTCTTCAAACCATCCAGAACGCAGCAGCCAGACTCCTGACTAAATCCTGCAGGCAAACTCACATCACCCTGATTCTAAAGTCCCTTCACTGGCTCCCAGTAGAATTCAGAATCCAGTTTAAAGTCCTGGTTCTCACCGACAGAGCTCTAAACGACCAGGCTCCCGACTACTTATCTCAGCTTCTTTCTCCACACACAGTCTCTCGTAACCTTCGATCTTCATCTCAAAACCTGCTGGCTGTTCCTCGCACCAAATGAAAAACCAAAGGGGACAGGGCCTTTCAGGATCTGGCTCCCAGACTGTGGAACAGCCTGCCCCTGAAACTCCGTCTCTGCAACACTGTGGAGGTTTTCAAAAAACATCTGAAAACTCACCTCTTCATCCAGACATTCCCTCAATGAACATGTAGATATTGATGATACCTGGCTAAACTCCTGATCTTGTTTATTCTTCTCATTGTTTACTGTTGTGACTGTGTTTATATCTTTGATCCTGATCACATTTTGCCCCTTCTACTGTTTAATTCGTATGTGCTCTGAAATATTTGATTGTACCTGTGTTGTACAGCGCTTTGTGATCCATATCTGAGAAAGGCGCTTTAAAAATAAAATTTACTTACTTACTATTTCTATAAAGAAAAACTCCTTATAGGATGCGTAGACTGTAGATCTTAATCAATTCTGTGTGAGTTCTAATGTGGTTAGTTAAAGTTTCCCTTCAAATCAAAGGTTTTCACAGGTCTAACATGAGAAAGGTTTCCTACCTGTCTGAGTTTCTGTGTGCCATCTTAGTTTTGGATTGTCTAAATTTTCTCTGTGACTCTTGGTTTGTTGACATCTTTTATTTTGTCTCAGTTCTTCGTCTCTGCTTGATTCTGAGTTTTCATTCTTGCCTCCTTCCTGATCCTGGTTTTCAGCTTCAGGAGNGCTGTGGGAGATCTGGACAAATAGAGAGGCAACACACAGAGGTCAGTTCTCAGAAATAAAAACAGCCACACGTGTTGTCTGACTGACCCACCAAGGTACTGGACTTAGTTTATTTACAGTTGTTAACAGAAATTTTTACTAACTTCAGGACAAACAGGTCCTACAGCTTTAAGAGAAACAAACATTCAGACCCTCCTAAGGTGAGTCAGTGTCTTATGAAAATGGGATTAGAGGCTGTGACTTCACAGACAAACAATAATAAACTAATAAATTCATAAGAAACACCCTGACTTCACTTTGATTTTCATCAAACACAATATTTGTTTAAAGATTATAATGAAATAGCTTATTTTTATCTGAATACTTATCTTTCTTTAACAAAATGTAAATAAAATCCATTTCAAAATCATGCATCATCCAAAGCTAGAAATGTTTTGTGGAAAGATGTTCTAAACTGGATCTCAGAAGTCTGTTTTACCTTAGTGTGAATCTAAATGCTTTGACTTGCCTGTCACGTTGCTGCTGGTACACCTGAATTTCCCCACTGAGGGAAAATAAACTTTATTTATTTCTATTCTATTATGTCCCACTGTTAACTTTTGATATGATAAAAGTTGGTTTTATAATGGGATGAAAAAATCAAACTGGGAAAATAACAATTTATTCCTTCAGGGTGAATTTTTTAACCACAAATGCAGATTTCTAAAAACCTCCCTAATTTTCTAATTCTTCTTAAATGAAATAATTCTACTACAGGGAACGGTTTATCAACGCAACGATACAAAAGCCAAGTCATTATACCAACATACTAATAATTTACTTTAAGAATAAAAACTTCCTCTTTTTCTTTCCCTTTTTTCTATTCACACTGTTTAGTTTGTTTATATGTTGATAGCAGAGGTTGCACTAGAACTGTTTGTTGTCTGTCACTGAATATGGAGAGTTTCTGTCTTAATTTGGCAAAGTTACATAGGAGGAACAGAATATTTCAGTAACTTTAAATCTATTGTTCCCCCCTCTGTCTGTCTGACTTCAAACCAACGTCACCGCGGTCAAAGTTTACTGACTGGTTTCACCTCAGTTGTGTCACAAAGCTTCAGAAATGAAGACTTTCAGCAGCAAACTGAATCCAGCAGACTTTCCTGAGACCCTGTCCTCAGTAAAACCACATCAGTCCCATTAGCTGGTGTTCCATACCGATTCTGTGGAGGTTGATTTGCGGATTCCAGCTGACTTCCAGCAGTCTCCGCTGACGATCGATCTCTTCCTCCAGCTGGACGATGGTTTTCTCAAACTCTGAGAATATTTCTCCAGCAGCAGCAGTTAGTCGCTCGCTGATAAACTCTCTCAGATGCTGAACTGAAGACATTGTTGCTGCTGAGACTCAAACATTCAGCTCACACACCGAAACACAACAGTCAAGCTAACTCTGCTAACGAATTCAGTTTCCCTCCACCGGAAGTCGCCGATTCGTCTTCGTGTTTCACTGGAGGCTAGAAAACCAACGTAACGGGTGTTGACCGCCACCTGCTGGAAGCTCTGAGAACAGTCATTCTGGTGCTGCTGAAAAAAGATAAGGTGGATGGAATTTTTGGGGGGGGATAATATCCTCTTCAACCTGAGTTGATTGGCTGAGACAAGATCAGAGACATGAAAGAAAAACTGAACCCAGGTCAAATGAACATTACAAACTGAAATGTTCTGGTGAACCTGTAATAATTATCCTTTTTGATGAACAGGTTACATTCAATTTTTTGGGATAATTGTTGATTTTGGTCATAATTTCCTGTGTGTTGTGGTTTAATAAATGCCTGAAACTTGTTCTGAATAACTGAATAAATTGTTCAGTTATTCCACTACTCCTCAATGAAAAGTATCCAGATTACACATTGGCCTTTTTAAGATGAGAGGATGCGTGGTTACATATAAATACAATGACTCTAAATTCTGTCAGTTTGAGGAAATCCTTGATTTTTTTTTTTGAGGGTATCATTATTTAAATTGATTTGAGAGGCATAGATGAGATGCCTAATCAGTGTTGCCAGATGTACGATAATTATCGTATTTGTAGGATAATTTAGCACTCTGTACGATCAATAATTCCATAAATACGATAATTTGAGGCCCTAGAAAAATCCATGTATTCCATCAAGTTTTCAGCTTGAACATCAGGTTTTATTTTTAATTTAATTTAAATCTTGTAAGAGGAAAAATAAATTATACAGAGATTTTGTCAGACTTCGAACCAAAGCCACAGAAATGAAGTACAAGATATATAAAAATAAACTGACAACATTAATAAGACAAGCAAAAAAAGATTATCATAATTAAAGGTTGAAGGAAAGCACAGGTGACATGAAAAGAACATGGAGAATTCTGAATGGTGTCATAAGACCCAGGTCTCAGCATGCCCATTATCCAGATTTCTTTACTAAAGGAGATACGATCTTGAGGGATAAAAGTGAGGTGGTGAATGAATTTGTTAGGGTTTTTTAGTGTTTGGGACCATATAAACTCATGTAACCCTTAAAAAGCAGAAGTGAGATTCTCTGTTCTGTTTAGCTTGCATTTCTTTACAGGCTACGTGCAGCTCTAATGGAAAGTTTCATTCCCCTTGACACACAGACGGTGTTTATCACCAGTCTGTGCAGAGGGGGACGTGACCGGTCATTGGGCAGGAAGAACAACGCTGAGGGGTCACTCACCCCTTGTTATCTGTATTTTAGCTTGTTGATGTACAGGCCAGGTCCAAGGACTGCCCTTGCCCTGACGTGATGATGATGCTCAACTGAGGCTGTGTGAGCGGAGACTGCCTCCGCTCTTATGAAATGTATTGTGCAACGCTTCTTTAATAAAAGGCTGCTCGCAGAGAACAAGGGTCAGAGTTGGTCGGTAAGAGAAACAACGCTTTTAGTTGTACTCCGACTGACTCTCTTCTCTGCGCTGGGAAAAACTTAATTCCTGTCTCCTCTCTGATCATTCGGTTCTTTAGGGTTCTGGAAAAATACCCAACAGAATTTAATTAATTTTTTGTAAACATAGGACCAAGTTTGGCCAAATCTGTGGAAACACAAACTAATGAAGGTGGAAAAATACAAGGAGGGAGTAGAATTCTACAGTCTATGTTTTTAGGGGATGTAAGTGAAAATTATATCTTGACGATAGTAAAGAAAAGTAAAAATAAAACATCCATTGACAGTGATGGGATTGACATAATGATTGTAAAGAAAACAATTGATTATGTTGTTAAACCATCTAACCCTAACATAAAGTTTTTGAATTCAACACATGAATAAAGATTCTACTGGTCCTAAGGCCTAAAACCAACAGGAAGTCCACCATTTTGGATCAAAGATTCCATATTAGTGTTTTACATACTTTGTATTTCAACAATTTTCCCAGAGATTTGAAAGTTTCTGCTGCAAACCAGGTCAATAAACTCTTAAGGAATCTGTAAATAAATGTTTTTAAAAGTTTAAGGTTGTTGAACTGAATGGTCATGGCTTCACCTTAAGTAGGTAATAAGTGAAGCTGCTTAAGAACTTTTTCATCTTTAAACTGTTTAGGATTTAAAGAACTATTAGAAACTATTATATAAATATTTTTCCTTCCAGACAAACCTTTCCACTGGTGTTTCAGGACTAAAGTTTGATGATGATGAACTACAGACTCCAACTTCTGAACTGGGAGCTTTAATGTGCCTCAAAGTCTGAGAATGTTAAAAGGCTGACGAGATTAAACCTTCTGATCTGTGAGTTTTCATGTTCAGTTGAGTTACTTTAGTAAGAGAGAAACATTTACTGAATTAATTTTTATAAATAAATCCTCAAGTGTGAATTCTCTTATGAGCAGTTAAAATTAAAATGGCTTCCTAAGTGAGTTTTCATGTGGTAACTTAAAGACCCGCTATGACTAAAACATTTCCCACAGGTCTTACATAAGTAAGGCTTCTCACCTGTGTGAGTTCTCATGTGACATATTAAAATACTACTCTGAGAAAAACATCTGCCACAAGTTTTACATGAACATGGCTTCTCACCAGTGTGAGTTGTTCTAATGTGACGATTTAAATTCCTCCTGTGACTAAAGCTTTTTCCACAGGTCTTACAAGAGAAAGGCTTCTCACCTGTGTGAGTGGTCATGTGACTAGTTAAGTGACCGCTTTGAGAAAAGCACTTCCTACAGGTTTTACATGAATATGGCTTCTCACCTGTATGAGTTCTAATGTGAACAGTTAAACTCGTCCTCTGACTAAAACTTTTTCCACAGGTCTTACATGAGTAAGGCTTCTCATCTGTTTGACATTTATGTTCTGGACTGTCTACATCGTGTCTGTTATCTTTGGTTTGGGGACGTCTTTTCTTTTGTTTCAGTTCTTTATCTCTTTTTGACTCTGAGTCTTTATTCCTGCTTCTTTTCTGGTTCTGGTTGTCAGCTTCAGGAGAGTTCTGAGAAAGGAGCTGGTCCCTGTTTGCTTCTGGTTTACTGCAGTCTCTTTCTTCAGGAGGAGTCACCATAAAGGTATCAGCCTCCTGCTTCAGTGCAAACTGCTGCTCATCCTGACTGATACAAAGTTCCTGCTGTTCCTCTTTGATCTCTTTAGGTTCTGTTTCTTCCTGGATATCTTCCATCACTGCAGGTTCTGGATCATTTTGATCCAAACTGGAGTTCCTCTCCTGGATCCAGAGCTGCTGCTCAGTCAGAACATCCTCCTCCTTCATGACATTATGCTGTGGAAGTTCTAGAGAGAAAAACAGACAAGAAGAAAATGTTCATTAATGAGACAAGAACCAAGGAACAAGTTTTTAATAATTTTGCATTTGTCATTAGTTTTTAATTTTATATCAAATTTTAAATTCTACTTAAATTTAATTTGTTTTTACCATTTGTTTGCTAGTTTTCATTCAGTTTTTATTTTTTGAAAATGCTTAGTTTCAGTTTAGTTTTTATTAGTTTCAGTTCTAGTTTTAGTCTTTTTGTAATATGAGTTACATATCAGGGACAAGACTGAAAAAAGGAGTAGAAATTGTTGTGTAACAAAAATCACAGAAAATCATAGTTGTTCAAAAATGTATTCATTTAGAACCGGTGAGCTACCATACATTCCAGGCAAGAATCAAAGGTTTATGGCAAAGTAATAAAATATGAGGTAACAGGATAATACCAGCTGTTGTTCCTGAGAATGAACTGATCAGCAGCAGGTCACTGCGGCCGTTGGAAGCACTGACGGCATTAATGTTTTTGTAGGGTTGTCCAGGTGTCAGGTAGCCTGAGTTAGCTCCCACTGCAAACCACGTTTGTCCTCACACTCACAAGTAGAAAAATCCTGATCAGCCGGCAGCGTCACGCCAGCCCAAACGACACTGCTGCCACCACTGTTACCGGGCGGGTTGTTATTACATGTGTGAAGAAGGTCAGAGCGCAGATTCCGTCAGCCGGTCCGACATTGGCGGCGTATTTATTATATCTCCACACAGGAACAGAACAGCACCAAAACTTCTGGGTAGACTTCAAAATAAAAGCTTCAAGAGAAAAGTCTCTTACACTAGGTTAGCCGTCTTGTGCGAGCTTTTCAAGTGCACTTTCAGGTTCGTGTGTTTTTTTTCCCCTTAAGAAATGTCTCACAAGACACTTGCTTAAATCTAAAATGCAGTCATTGTCAAAGTAATCCCAAATTGGACTCAAGTTGCTTTCTCTGAACTCTTGTCTACCTGATTCTCAATATTACAGATGAACTATCTACTGTGGCACCACGTACACCGCAAGAAAAAAAAACAACCGGAAAGAACTAATTAGACATAAACAACTAAAACAAAGCTAATTTTCTCTATAAATTCAGTTAGTTTTAGTTCAAATTTTCTATTTCAGGTAATGAGAATATTTTTTAAATTTAGTTTTCATTTTTTCGTTAGTTAACGATAATAACCCTGACAAGGAACACTTCGGTTGAAAGGGTTATTTTTGAAGTGGCGTTTTATCACTTATTCATCTAAGACCACGCCCACTGATGACCTCATTCAAAGCAAGGAGAGTCCCTAGAAATAGAAAGAAGTCATCAGTAGCACAGTAAATCACACCATGCTTAGTTGAAACAAACTAAATAAACAGTTTCATGCTAAACTGTAGAGGTTCACAAAGAGGTAATACAACGTTCTAATGCTTCAGTGTGATGGTGGGTTTGGTCTTTACTGTAGATAAACAGTTGGTCAAAAGATGTTTTGGAAAATAACGAACCTTCAAATTACCAAGTTACCTCACATAGTTCTATTTAAAACAAAGAAGAAGAAAAAAGCAGAGGCAGACCTGTTGTCTGACTGACCCACTTCAGTCCTGGACAAAGACTCAATTACATCCAGCATCAAATTAAATTTGATGGTTACTGGGCTAGTTTGACTCAGTCTTTAACCTGGGATTCAGTTTGTATCTAGCATCCAGATAGAACTAAGTTCTAAACTTTGATTCTCACATTAAATCCGTCTCTCGCTCCTGCTTCTTCCACTTAAGAAACATCTCAAAACTCTGTAAAATAGTCTCAACTGCTGACCTGGAGAAAATAATCCATGCCTTTGTGTCTTGTCTTCATGCCTAGACTACTGTAACGCTCTCTTCCCTCAAACGTCTTCAAACCATCCAGAACGCAGCAGCCAGACTCCTGACTAAATCCTGCAGGCAAACTCACATCACCCTGATTCTAAAGTCCCTTCACTGGCTCCCAGTAGAATTCAGAATCCAGTTTAAAGTCCTGGTTCTCACCGACAGAGCTCTAAACGACCAGGCTCCCGACTACTTATCTCAGCTTCTTTCTCCACACACAGTCTCTCGTAACCTTCGATCTTCATCTCAAAACCTGCTGGCTGTTCCTCGCACCAAATGAAAAACCAAAGGGGACAGGGCCTTTCAGGATCTGGCTCCCAGACTGTGGAACAGCCTGCCCCTGAAACTCCGTCTCTGCAACACTGTGGAGGTTTTCAAAAAACATCTGAAAACTCACCTCTTCATCCAGACATTCCCTCAATGAACATGTAGATATTGATGATACCTGGCTAAACTCCTGATCTTGTTTATTCTTCTCATTGTTTACTGTTGTGACTGTGTTTATATCTTTGATCCTGATCACATTTTGCCCCTTCTACTGTTTAATTCGTATGTGCTCTGAAATATTTGATTGTACCTGTGTTGTACAGCGCTTTGTGATCCATATCTGAGAAAGGCGCTTTAAAAATAAAATTTACTTACTTACTATTTCTATAAAGAAAAACTCCTTATAGGATGCGTAGACTGTAGATCTTAATCAATTCTGTGTGAGTTCTAATGTGGTTAGTTAAAGTTTCCCTTCAAATCAAAGGTTTTCACAGGTCTAACATGAGAAAGGTTTCCTACCTGTCTGAGTTTCTGTGTGCCATCTTAGTTTTGGATTGTCTAAATTTTCTCTGTGACTCTTGGTTTGTTGACATCTTTTATTTTGTCTCAGTTCTTCGTCTCTGCTTGATTCTGAGTTTTCATTCTTGCCTCCTTCCTGATCCTGGTTTTCAGCTTCAGGAGGGTTCTGAGAAAGGAGTTGGTCCCAGTTTCCTTCTGGTTCACTGCAGTCTTTTTCTCCAGGAGGAGGAGTCACCATTAATGGATCAGTCTCCTGCTTCAGTACCAACTGCTGCTCATCCTGACTGACACAATGTTCCTCTTCTATCANGCTGTGGGAGATCTGGACAAATAGAGAGGCAACACACAGAGGTCAGTTCTCAGAAATAAAAACAGCCACACGTGTTGTCTGACTGACCCACCAAGGTACTGGACTTAGTTTATTTACAGTTGTTAACAGAAATTTTTACTAACTTCAGGACAAACAGGTCCTACAGCTTTAAGAGAAACAAACATTCAGACCCTCCTAAGGTGAGTCAGTGTCTTATGAAAATGGGATTAGAGGCTGTGACTTCACAGACAAACAATAATAAACTAATAAATTCATAAGAAACACCCTGACTTCACTTTGATTTTCATCAAACAAAATATTTGTTTAAAGATTATAATTAAATAGCTTATTTTTATCTGAATACTTATCTTTCTTTAAAAAAAATGTAAAAGAAATCCATTTCAAAACCATCATCCAAAGCTAGAAATGTTTTGTGGAAAGATGTTCTAAACTGGATCTCAGAAGTCTGTTTTACCTTAGTGTGAATCTAAATGCTTTGACTTGCCTGTCACGTTGCTGCTGGTACACCTGAATTTCCCCACTGAGGGAAAATAAACTTTATTTCTATTCTATTATGTTCCTCTGTTAACTTTTGATATGATAAAAGTTGGTTTTATAATGGGATGAAAAATCAAACTGGGAAAATAACAATTTATTCCTTCAGGGTGAATTTTTTAACCACAAATGCAGATTTCTAAAAACCTCCCTAATTTTCTAATTCTTCTTAAATGAAACAATTCTACTACAGGGAACGGTTTATCAACGCAACGATACAAAAGCCAAGTCATTATACCAACATACTAATAATTTACTTTAAGAATAAAAACTTCCTCTATTTCTTTCCCTTTTTTCTATTCACACTGTTTAGTTTGTTTATATGTTGATAGCAGAGGTTGCACTAGAACTGTTTGTTGTCTGTCACTGAATATGGAGAGTTTCTGTCTTAATTTGGCAAAGTTACATAGGAGGAACAGAATATTTCAGTAACTTTAAATCTATTGTTCCCCCCTCTGTCTGTCTGACTTCAAACCAACGTCACCGCGGTCAAAGTTTACTGACTGGTTTCACCTCAGTTGTGTCACAAAGCTTCAGAAATGAAGACTTTCAGCAGCAAACTGAATCCAGCAGACTTTCCTGAGACCCTGTCCTCAGTAAAACCACATCAGTCCCATTAGCG
>SSNR01000161.1:46474-94359 GCA_006937965.1 Callopanchax toddi | reverse complement strand
AGGCTAGAAAACCAACGTAACGGGTGTTGACCGCCACCTGCTGGAAGCTCTGAGAACAGTCATTCTGGTGCTGCTGAAAAAAGATAAGGTGGATGGAATTTTTGGGGGGGGATAATATCCTCTTCAACCTGAGTTGATTGGCTGAGACAAGATCAGAGACATGAAAGAAAAACTGAACCCAGGTCAAATGAACATTACAAACTGAAATGTTCTGGTGAACCTGTAATAATTATCCTTTTTGATGAACAGGTTACATTCAATTTTTTGGGATAATTGTTGATTTTGGTCATAATTTCCTGTGTGTTGTGGTTTAATAAATGCCTGAAACTTGTTCTGAATAACTGAATAAATTGTTCAGTTATTCCACTACTCCTCAATGAAAAGTATCCAGATTACACATTGGCCTTTTTAAGATGAGAGGATGCGTGGTTACATATAAATACAATGACTCTAAATTCTGTCAGTTTGAGGAAATCCTTGATTTTTTTTTTTGAGGGTATCATTATTTAAATTGATTTGAGAGGCATAGATGAGATGCCTAATCAGTGTTGCCAGATGTACGATAATTATCGTATTTGTAGGATAATTTAGCACTCTGTACGATCAATAATTCCATAAATACGATAATTTGAGGCCCTAGAAAAATCCATGTATTCCATCAAGTTTTCAGCTTGAACATCAGGTTTTATTTTTAATTTAATTTAAATCTTGTAAGAGGAAAAATAAATTATACAGAGATTTTGTCAGACTTCGAACCAAAGCCACAGAAATGAAGTACAAGATATATAAAAATAAACTGACAACATTAATAAGACAAGCAAAAAAAGATTATCATAATTAAAGGTTGAAGGAAAGCACAGGTGACATGAAAAGAACATGGAGAATTCTGAATGGTGTCATAAGACCCAGGTCTCAGCATGCCCATTATCCAGATTTCTTTACTAAAGGAGATACGATCTTGAGGGATAAAAGTGAGGTGGTGAATGAATTTGTTAGGGTTTTTTAGTGTTTGGGACCATATAAACTCATGTAACCCTTAAAAAGCAGAAGTGAGATTCTCTGTTCTGTTTAGCTTGCATTTCTTTACAGGCTACGTGCAGCTCTAATGGAAAGTTTCATTCCCCTTGACACACAGACGGTGTTTATCACCAGTCTGTGCAGAGGGGGACGTGACCGGTCATTGGGCAGGAAGAACAACGCTGAGGGGTCACTCACCCCTTGTTATCTGTATTTTAGCTTGTTGATGTACAGGCCAGGTCCAAGGACTGCCCTTGCCCTGACGTGATGATGATGCTCAACTGAGGCTGTGTGAGCGGAGACTGCCTCCGCTCTTATGAAATGTATTGTGCAACGCTTCTTTAATAAAAGGCTGCTCGCAGAGAACAAGGGTCAGAGTTGGTCGGTAAGAGAAACAACGCTTTTAGTTGTACTCCGACTGACTCTCTTCTCTGCGCTGGGAAAAACTTAATTCCTGTCTCCTCTCTGATCATTCGGTTCTTTAGGGTTCTGGAAAAATACCCAACAGAATTTAATTAATTTTTTGTAAACATAGGACCAAGTTTGGCCAAATCTGTGGAAACACAAACTAATGAAGGTGGAAAAATACAAGGAGGGAGTAGAATTCTACAGTCTATGTTTTTAGGGGATGTAAGTGAAAATTATATCTTGACGATAGTAAAGAAAAGTAAAAATAAAACATCCATTGACAGTGATGGGATTGACATAATGATTGTAAAGAAAACAATTGATTATGTTGTTAAACCATCTAACCCTAACATAAAGTTTTTGAATTCAACACATGAATAAAGATTCTACTGGTCCTAAGGCCTAAAACCAACAGGAAGTCCACCATTTTGGATCAAAGATTCCATATTAGTGTTTTACATACTTTGTATTTCAACAATTTTCCCAGAGATTTGAAAGTTTCTGCTGCAAACCAGGTCAATAAACTCTTAAGGAATCTGTAAATAAATGTTTTTAAAAGTTTAAGGTTGTTGAACTGAATGGTCATGGCTTCACCTTAAGTAGGTAATAAGTGAAGCTGCTTAAGAACTTTTTCATCTTTAAACTGTTTAGGATTTAAAGAACTATTAGAAACTATTATATAAATATTTTTCCTTCCAGACAAACCTTTCCACTGGTGTTTCAGGACTAAAGTTTGATGATGATGAACTACAGACTCCAACTTCTGAACTGGGAGCTTTAATGTGCCTCAAAGTCTGAGAATGTTAAAAGGCTGACGAGATTAAACCTTCTGATCTGTGAGTTTTCATGTTCAGTTGAGTTACTTTAGTAAGAGAGAAACATTTACTGAATTAATTTTTATAAATAAATCCTCAAGTGTGAATTCTCTTATGAGCAGTTAAAATTAAAATGGCTTCCTAAGTGAGTTTTCATGTGGTAACTTAAAGACCCGCTATGACTAAAACATTTCCCACAGGTCTTACATAAGTAAGGCTTCTCACCTGTGTGAGTTCTCATGTGACATATTAAAATACTACTCTGAGAAAAACATCTGCCACAAGTTTTACATGAACATGGCTTCTCACCAGTGTGAGTTGTTCTAATGTGACGATTTAAATTCCTCCTGTGACTAAAGCTTTTTCCACAGGTCTTACAAGAGAAAGGCTTCTCACCTGTGTGAGTGGTCATGTGACTAGTTAAGTGACCGCTTTGAGAAAAGCACTTCCTACAGGTTTTACATGAATATGGCTTCTCACCTGTATGAGTTCTAATGTGAACAGTTAAACTCGTCCTCTGACTAAAACTTTTTCCACAGGTCTTACATGAGTAAGGCTTCTCATCTGTTTGACATTTATGTTCTGGACTGTCTACATCGTGTCTGTTATCTTTGGTTTGGGGACGTCTTTTCTTTTGTTTCAGTTCTTTATCTCTTTTTGACTCTGAGTCTTTATTCCTGCTTCTTTTCTGGTTCTGGTTGTCAGCTTCAGGAGAGTTCTGAGAAAGGAGCTGGTCCCTGTTTGCTTCTGGTTTACTGCAGTCTCTTTCTTCAGGAGGAGTCACCATAAAGGTATCAGCCTCCTGCTTCAGTGCAAACTGCTGCTCATCCTGACTGATACAAAGTTCCTGCTGTTCCTCTTTGATCTCTTTAGGTTCTGTTTCTTCCTGGATATCTTCCATCACTGCAGGTTCTGGATCATTTTGATCCAAACTGGAGTTCCTCTCCTGGATCCAGAGCTGCTGCTCAGTCAGAACATCCTCCTCCTTCATGACATTATGCTGTGGAAGTTCTAGAGAGAAAAACAGACAAGAAGAAAATGTTCATTAATGAGACAAGAACCAAGGAACAAGTTTTTAATAATTTTGCATTTGTCATTAGTTTTTAATTTTATATCAAATTTTAAATTCTACTTAAATTTAATTTGTTTTTACCATTTGTTTGCTAGTTTTCATTCAGTTTTTATTTTTTGAAAATGCTTAGTTTCAGTTTAGTTTTTATTAGTTTCAGTTCTAGTTTTAGTCTTTTTGTAATATGAGTTACATATCAGGGACAAGACTGAAAAAAGGAGTAGAAATTGTTGTGTAACAAAAATCACAGAAAATCATAGTTGTTCAAAAATGTATTCATTTAGAACCGGTGAGCTACCATACATTCCAGGCAAGAATCAAAGGTTTATGGCAAAGTAATAAAATATGAGGTAACAGGATAATACCAGCTGTTGTTCCTGAGAATGAACTGATCAGCAGCAGGTCACTGCGGCCGTTGGAAGCACTGACGGCATTAATGTTTTTGTAGGGTTGTCCAGGTGTCAGGTAGCCTGAGTTAGCTCCCACTGCAAACCACGTTTGTCCTCACACTCACAAGTAGAAAAATCCTGATCAGCCGGCAGCGTCACGCCAGCCCAAACGACACTGCTGCCACCACTGTTACCGGGCGGGTTGTTATTACATGTGTGAAGAAGGTCAGAGCGCAGATTCCGTCAGCCGGTCCGACATTGGCGGCGTATTTATTATATCTCCACACAGGAACAGAACAGCACCAAAACTTCTGGGTAGACTTCAAAATAAAAGCTTCAAGAGAAAAGTCTCTTACACTAGGTTAGCCGTCTTGTGCGAGCTTTTCAAGTGCACTTTCAGGTTCGTGTGTTTTTTTTCCCCTTAAGAAATGTCTCACAAGACACTTGCTTAAATCTAAAATGCAGTCATTGTCAAAGTAATCCCAAATTGGACTCAAGTTGCTTTCTCTGAACTCTTGTCTACCTGATTCTCAATATTACAGATGAACTATCTACTGTGGCACCACGTACACCGCAAGAAAAAAAAACAACCGGAAAGAACTAATTAGACATAAACAACTAAAACAAAGCTAATTTTCTCTATAAATTCAGTTAGTTTTAGTTCAAATTTTCTATTTCAGGTAATGAGAATATTTTTTAAATTTAGTTTTCATTTTTTCGTTAGTTAACGATAATAACCCTGACAAGGAACACTTCGGTTGAAAGGGTTATTTTTGAAGTGGCGTTTTATCACTTATTCATCTAAGACCACGCCCACTGATGACCTCATTCAAAGCAAGGAGAGTCCCTAGAAATAGAAAGAAGTCATCAGTAGCACAGTAAATCACACCATGCTTAGTTGAAACAAACTAAATAAACAGTTTCATGCTAAACTGTAGAGGTTCACAAAGAGGTAATACAACGTTCTAATGCTTCAGTGTGATGGTGGGTTTGGTCTTTACTGTAGATAAACAGTTGGTCAAAAGATGTTTTGGAAAATAACGAACCTTCAAATTACCAAGTTACCTCACATAGTTCTATTTAAAACAAAGAAGAAGAAAAAAGCAGAGGCAGACCTGTTGTCTGACTGACCCACTTCAGTCCTGGACAAAGACTCAATTACATCCAGCATCAAATTAAATTTGATGGTTACTGGGCTAGTTTGACTCAGTCTTTAACCTGGGATTCAGTTTGTATCTAGCATCCAGATAGAACTAAGTTCTAAACTTTGATTCTCACATTAAATCCGTCTCTCGCTCCTGCTTCTTCCACTTAAGAAACATCTCAAAACTCTGTAAAATAGTCTCAACTGCTGACCTGGAGAAAATAATCCATGCCTTTGTGTCTTGTCTTCATGCCTAGACTACTGTAACGCTCTCTTCCCTCAAACGTCTTCAAACCATCCAGAACGCAGCAGCCAGACTCCTGACTAAATCCTGCAGGCAAACTCACATCACCCTGATTCTAAAGTCCCTTCACTGGCTCCCAGTAGAATTCAGAATCCAGTTTAAAGTCCTGGTTCTCACCGACAGAGCTCTAAACGACCAGGCTCCCGACTACTTATCTCAGCTTCTTTCTCCACACACAGTCTCTCGTAACCTTCGATCTTCATCTCAAAACCTGCTGGCTGTTCCTCGCACCAAATGAAAAACCAAAGGGGACAGGGCCTTTCAGGATCTGGCTCCCAGACTGTGGAACAGCCTGCCCCTGAAACTCCGTCTCTGCAACACTGTGGAGGTTTTCAAAAAACATCTGAAAACTCACCTCTTCATCCAGACATTCCCTCAATGAACATGTAGATATTGATGATACCTGGCTAAACTCCTGATCTTGTTTATTCTTCTCATTGTTTACTGTTGTGACTGTGTTTATATCTTTGATCCTGATCACATTTTGCCCCTTCTACTGTTTAATTCGTATGTGCTCTGAAATATTTGATTGTACCTGTGTTGTACAGCGCTTTGTGATCCATATCTGAGAAAGGCGCTTTAAAAATAAAATTTACTTACTTACTATTTCTATAAAGAAAAACTCCTTATAGGATGCGTAGACTGTAGATCTTAATCAATTCTGTGTGAGTTCTAATGTGGTTAGTTAAAGTTTCCCTTCAAATCAAAGGTTTTCACAGGTCTAACATGAGAAAGGTTTCCTACCTGTCTGAGTTTCTGTGTGCCATCTTAGTTTTGGATTGTCTAAATTTTCTCTGTGACTCTTGGTTTGTTGACATCTTTTATTTTGTCTCAGTTCTTCGTCTCTGCTTGATTCTGAGTTTTCATTCTTGCCTCCTTCCTGATCCTGGTTTTCAGCTTCAGGAGGGTTCTGAGAAAGGAGTTGGTCCCAGTTTGCTTCTGGTTCACTGCAGTCTCTTTCTTCAGGAGGAGGAGTCACCATTAATGTATCAGTCTCCTGCTTCAGTACCAACTGCTGCTCATCCTGACTGACACAATGTTCCTCTTCTATCATCTGCAAAGGTTCTGGATCATCTGGTTCCTCTTTCCTCTGTGGAGGTTCTGCTTCTTCCTGCTGCAAACTGGAGTTCCTCTCCTGGTTCCAGAGCTGCTGGTTAGTCAGAACCTCTTCCTCCTTCCAGACATAAAGCTGTGGGGGATCTGGACAAACACACAGACAACACACAGAGTTCAGTTCTCAGAAATAAAAACAGCCAGACGTGTTGTCTGACTGACCCACCAAGGTACTGGACTTAGTTTATTTACATTTGTTGACAGTATTTTTACAAACTTCAGGGACGGGACAGACAGGTACTACAGCTTTTAGAGAAACAAACATTCAGACCCTCCTAAGGTGAGTCAGTGTCTTATGAAAATGGAATGGAACATTTTCCTGGGACTTAGAATCCAGACTGTGTCATACCCTGGGCTCCTGCAGGCTGGCTTCCCTCCTAATTAGCAGGAGCTCAGAGCATGATCACCCTCAGCTGCAGCTCATCACGTCGTCAGCGCCAGAGCTCAAAGGGACCAGCTCTCCGACGTGACGACGCCAGTTCATTCCTCTGTGGTAACCAGACCACACTCATCCCTACTGTAGTCTTAGTATTTACCTTTTTCCCCAGTCGTAGCCTTTCCTGTTAACCTTGTATCTTTTGATTACACCAGCACTTGTTCCTGACAGCCGGTTTCCTCCGACACCTGCTTGTCACCTCTTTGTCCTTTGCCTCGCCTGGTCTGTCTGCCTCCCAGCTGGTCGCCAGCCCCTTCTCGTCATCCCCTTATCCTCAGTTCCACCTGGTCAGCCTGCCTGTCTCCCAGTTGGTCGCCAGCTCCAACCTGCTGCTCCTCACTCCCCATCTACCAAACCCTTCTGGACTTCTCCCTCACTACTCACAGTAAGGAGTTTTCTATGTTTACTACCCAGCATGTTCCTTTGCCCCAGGCCTGTTCTCACCCTTATCTCCTCTCTCAGTGAAGTACCAGAACCTGAACCCAGCAACCCGGACTGCACGGATCTCCCATGATCCACACTATTATTATTATTATTATTATTATTATTATTATTATTATTAATAAATATACTTTTTTTCCCACTTACGTCCTGTTCTCCAGCTGTGTTGCTCTAGCGTCCTACATCAACCTCCCGTTATGACAGACTGAAGTTCTAGTATCATGACAGCTTTACTTGGTAATGTCCAAATACAGATCAGACTAACAGAAACTATTCTAAACTAGTTTCTGATTGTAGATTATGCATGGTAACATTCAGCTGTTAATCTAAAAGAACCATCCTTGATTATGTAAGAGGCTGTGACTTCACAAACAATAAATTAATTTTTTAAAACTCCCTGACTTCACTTTGATTTTCATCAAAGAAAATATTTGTTTAAAGATTATAATGAAATAGCTTTTGTTTATCTGAATATTTATCTTTAACAATGTAAAAAAAAATTTCAAAATCATCCAAAGCTAGAAATGTTTTGTGGAAAGATTTTCTAAACTGGATCTCAGAAGTCTGTTTTACCTTAGTGTGAATCTAAATGCTTTGACTTGCCTGTCACGTTGCTGCTGGTACACCTGAATTTCCCCACTGAGGGGAAAAAAAGACTTTATTCATTTCTATTCTATTATGTTCCACTGTTAACTTTTGATATAAAAGTTGGTTTTCTAACAGGGGATGAAAAATCAAACTAGGAAAATACCAGTTTATTCCTTCAAGCTGAATTTTGTAACCACAAATGCAGATTTCTAAAAAATAAACTAATTTTATAATTAAATGAAATAATTCTCCAGAGAACGGTTTATCAACGCAACAATAAAAACAAGTCAAACCAACTTACTAATTTACTTTAAGAATAAAACCAGGTTCTTTTCCTTTTTTCCATTCACACCGTTTAGTTTGATAGCAGAGGTGGCACTACAACTGTTTATCACTGAATATGGAGTTTGTCTAATTTGGCAAAGTTACATAGAAGGAACAGAATATTTCAGTAACTTTAAATCTATTGTTCCCCCCTCTGTCTGTCTGACTTCAAACCAACGTCACCGCGGTCAAAGTTTACTGACTGGTTTCAC
Organism: Callopanchax toddi; assembly: GCA_006937965.1. Lineage (NCBI taxonomy): Eukaryota > Metazoa > Chordata > Actinopteri > Cyprinodontiformes > Nothobranchiidae > Callopanchax > Callopanchax toddi. Next base: position 86,099 of record SSNR01000161.1, on the reverse strand, counting down.
CTCAGTTGCGTCACAAAGCTTCAGAAATGAAGACTTTCAGCAGCAAACTGAATCCAGCAGACTTTCCTGAGACCCTGTCCTCAATAAAACCACATCAGTCCCATTAGCTGGAGTTTCATACCTGTTCTGTGTAGGTTGATTTGTGGTTTCCAGCTGACTTCCAGCAGTCTCCACTGACGATCGATCTCTTCCTCCAACTGGACGATGGTTTTCTCAAACTCTGAGAATATTTCTCCAGCAGCAGCAGTTAGTCGCTCGCTGATAAACTCTCTCAGATGCTGAACTGAAGACATTGTTGCTGCAGAGACTCAAACATTCAGCTCACACACCGAAACACAACAGTCAAGCTAACTCTGCTAACGAATTCAGTTTTCCTCCACCGGAAGTCGCCGACTAGACTTCGTGTTTCACTGGAGGCTAGAAAACCAACGTAACGGGTGTTGACCGCCACCTGCTGGAAGCTCTGAGAACAGTCATTCTGGTGCTGCTGAAAAAAGATCAGGTGGATGGAATTTTTGCCATTATAGTTATTTAAAGTCTTAGACAATTTATTCAAGAACCTATAATGTAGTTGTAAAATATCCTACGTTTATACAGGCAGATTTTTAAAAGAAAGATCTTATTTACATTTTATTTTTGTTTTCTCAGAGCTCTGATTTTCCTTTTGGTTTAATTTTTTTTTTTATGGTATCCTCTTCAGCCTGAGTTGATTGGCTGAGACAAGATCAGAGACATAAAAAAAAAAACTGAACCCAGGTCAAATGAACATTACAAACTGAAATGTTCTGGTGAACCTGTAATAATTATCCTTTTTGATGAACAGGTTACATTACATTTTTTGGGATAATTGTTGATTTTGGTCATAACATTGTGTGTGTTGTGGTTTAATAATTGCCTAAAACTTGTTCTGAATAACTGAATAAATTGTTCAGTTATTCCACTACTCCTCAATGAAAAGTATCCAGATTACACATCGCCCTTTTTAAGATGAGAGGATGAGTGGTTACATATAAATACAATGACTGTAAATTCTGTCAGTTTGAGGAAATCCTTGATTTGTTGAGGGTATCGTTATTAGGTTTAAATTTACTTGAGATGCATAGAAGCCTAATGAACATCCAGTAAGATAAATGTTCTTGGTTGGTAAATCTTGGGTGAAGGATTTTTTTTCAGCATCCCCCGAGGGATTGACAAGTTTTTGCAGTCACATACATTTGAGTACTTGCTGACACAGAGTACTGATAACACTAACTGTCATTGATCTAAATCATGATTTGGTTATAGAAAGAAATTAGTTTTTTTTTTTTTTTTTTTTAACAGATTCAAACATCAGGACTTTCAGGAGTCAGACAGTGTGTGTGTATACTATTGCTACATAGCAATAACTACAATTACTACTACTACCAGTATCAGAGTGTGAATGACTGATGTGTTGTGAAGCGCTTTGGGATGTGTAGAGTTCTAGGGAAGTGCTATATAAATACAGGACACTTAATATTTACTGCTACTTGTACTACAACAACACTCCCATCTCCTCCAGAGTTAGCTCAGGGTTGGTGGGGTTAGCTGTTGGTGTCGCAGCTCAAACGAGGGCAGAGTGTCACGTTACACTATATAGTATCAGCTCTATAGTACTGGTGTACATTGACTGTATATGACCTTAGTATCAGACGGATACCAGATATACCGATATCAGTATCTGTGCATCCCTAGAAAAATCCATGTATTTCATCAAGTTTTCAGCCTGAACATCAGGTTTTATTTTTTATTTCTTTGGAATGATCAATGAGAACATCAGAATCCTGGTGTTGTTGGTCTGCAATGATGAGGGAGAGAGAAAATACATTGTAGCTTTGAAACAACTGGGTCTTTATTTCTAAACGAGAAACTAAACGGGATAAAGAAAAACATTTAATCATGAAAAACACATCTACTTGAACCGCCTTTGAATAATGTCTGAACAAAGAAACAACGCTGTAGCTTTGAATAAAACAGCTTATTTCTATAGATGATGAAAAGTATTCCCAAAAACACATCTATTTAAACTTTTAATTCCTGTTTAAACTGAATTCAGCGACTCTGTCAGGATCAGTTCCTCTGGTGTGTCCTACTCATGAGACAGCAGCCCTCAATACAACAATCTTAAAGGAATAATCAGCTTTTTCTAGTGGAGCTGAGAGACAAACTGATAGGTAGTCAGTATCTGACTGTACAACCAGTAGACATCAGTCAGAGTGATGTTTGAGATGAAATGCAAACATGGATCAGAACTATCCAACAGGAATGCTGAATTCAACCAACAATGTAAAAAATACATGTAGAGGAAAAACCGTATTTATTTACATGACCTGGCAGGAAATCTCAATGAGTGCAATTGTTTGGTCCATCTACAATCTAGATGGCTGTGGTGGCGCCATCGCTTGTCTGAAGCACAAACTGAAATGGAGATGATGATGATGGCAGAAAATGATGCTCAACATTTGGCTCTAACAGCAGTTAAAGTTCAGTCTGAGTGAATCAGGCTCCGAGAGGATTTTCACACATTTAGACTGTAGAAATAACAACTATTAATGAATGATGACCTTTGATTTCTTGGAACAGATAGAAAATTAAAACAAAACATCTGTTTTGATGATTGAGTTTTGTATATTTTGAAAGCTTTTCAAGTTTAATATTAAGTTTTTGAATTCAACACATGAATAAAGATAAAGATTCTATTGGTCTTAAGGCCTAAACCAACAGGAAGTCCACCATTTTGGATCAAAGATGACATATTAGTGTTTTACATTTTATTTCAACAATTTTCCTAGAGATTTGAGAGGGTTGCATGGTGGTGCAGTTGGTTAGCACTGTTGTCTCGCAGCAAGAGAGTCGCAGGTTCAAATCCCAGCTGTGGCCTTTCTGCGTGGAGTTGCATGTTCTCCCCATGCATGCATGGGTTTTCGCCGGGTACTCCGGCTTCCCCCACAGATCACAACATGCCCTATAGGGTTTAGGACTCCCTTGTAAAAGAGATTCTGAATCTCAATGGGACTTTCCAGGTTAATAAAAAAAATAAAAGTGTCTGCTGCAAACCAGGTCAATAAACTCTTAAGGAATCTGTAAATAAATGTTTTTAAAAGTTTAAGGTTGTTGAACTGAATGGTCATGGCTTCACCTTAAGTAGGCAATAAGTGAAGCTGCTTAAATACTTTTTCATCTTTTAACTGTTTAGGATTTAATGAACTGATAGAAACTTTCTTTTCCTTCCAGACAAACCTTTCCACTGGTGTTTCAGGACTAAAGTTTCCTGATGATGAACTACAGACTCCAACTTCTGAACTGGGAGCTTTAATGTGCCTCAAAGTCTGAGAATGTTAAAAGGCTGATGAGATTAAACCTTATCTGTGAGTTTTCAGCTTCAGTTGAGTTACTTTAGTAAGAGAGAAACATTTACTGAATTAATTTTTTATAAATAAATCCGCAAGTGTGAATTATGAGCAATTAAAATATAAATGGCTTCCTCAGTGAGTTGTCATGTGGTAAGTTAAAGTCTCGCTACGACTAAAACATTTCCCACAGGTCTTACATGAGTAAGGCTTCTCACCTGTGTGAGTCCTCATGTGATTAGTCAAATGATGTCCCCGAGAGAAAAATTTGCCACAAGTTTTACATGAATATGGCTTCTCACCTGTGTGAGTTCTAATGTGGACAGTAAGATCCCTCCTGTGACTAAAACTTTTCCCACAAGTCTTACAAGAGTAAGGCTTCTCACCTGTGTGAGTTCTAATATGGAGAGTTAAGTTCCTCATGTGACTAAAACTTTTGCCACAAGTCTTACAAGAGTAAGGCTTCTCACCTGTGTGAGTTCTAATATGGACAGTTAAGGTCCTCCTGTGACTAAAACTTTTTCCACAAGTCTTACAAGAGAAAGGCCTCTCACCTGTGTGAGTTCTAATGTGGACAGTAAGATCCCTCCTGTGACTAAAACTTTTTCCACAAGTCTTACAAGAGAAAGGTTTCTCACCTGTGTGAGTTCTAATGTGGAGAGTTAAATTCCTCCTGTAACTAAAACTTTTTCCACAGGTCTTACACGAGTAAGGCTTCTCATCTGTTTGACTTTTATGTTCTGGACTGTCTACATCTTGTCTGTTATCTTTGGTTTGGGGAAATCTTTTCTTTTGTTTCAGCTCTTTATCTCTTTTTGACTCTGAGTCTTTATTTCTGCTTCTTTCCTGGTTCTGGTTGTCAGCTTCAGGAGAGTTCTGAGAAAGGAGCTGGTCCCTGTTTGCTTCTGGTTTCCTGCAGTCTCTTTCTTCAGGAGGAGTCACCATAAAGGTATCAGTCTCCTGCTTCAGTGCAAACTGCTGCTCATCCTGACTGATACAAAGTTCCTGCTGTTCCTCTTTGATCTCTTCAGGTTCTGTTTCTTCCTGGATATCTTCCATCACTGCAGGTTCTGGATTATTTTGGTCCAAACTGGAGTTCCTCTCCTGGTTCCAGAGCTGCTGTTCAGTCAGAACATCCTCCTCCTTCATGACATTATGCTGTGGAAGTTCTAGAGTGAAAAACAAACAAGAAGTAAATGTTCATTAATGAGACAAGAACTAAGGAACAAGTTTTTAATAATTTTTTTTAGTTTTTATGTCAAAATTTTAATTCCATTTAATTTTAATTAGCTTTTACTGTTTGTTTGCTAGTTTTTGTTCAGTTTAAATTTTTTGAAAATGTTTAGTTTCAGTTTATTTTTAATTAGTTTCAATTATAGTTTCAGTCTTTTTGTAATTATGAGTTACATATCAGGGACAAGACTGAAAAAAAGAATAGAAATTGTGTAACAAAAATCACAGAAAATCATCATAGTTTGTCAAAAATGTATTCATTTAGAACCGGTGAGCTACCATACATTCCAGGCAAGTGGTTTATGGCAAAGTAACTAAATATGAAGTAACAGGATAATACCAGCTGTTGTTCCTGAGAATGAACTGACCAGCAGTCATCAGGTCACTGCGGCCGTTGGGAGCACATTAAGTTTTTTTGTGGGGTTGTCCACGTATTACACCAAATTCAGTGACATATCAGAGTTTGTGACTCCAAGGGGCGCTGTTCAGTCCTGTTGCATCTGTACACCCCAGAGTGGCATCAAAGAATAAGATGCTACGTTAAAAACGCTTGCTGACTTGAGGAAGACGTGCTGCATGGACCATAGATATTAAATAAAGTGTTTGTTAATGTTTATGGCAGACAAATATGACATTAAATGCAGCGAGATGCAGGGAGTTCATATGAAGTGTGACATAGCTTTCATAACATGTGAGGTCCGAAATTCAGTTAGTTTTAGTTAGTTTAGTTCAGTAGTTCCCAAACTGAGGGGTGCGGGGCCACTGCAGGGGGGCGCGGGATGAATAAATACATTTTAAAACGTTGAATGCTAGTACACTGCTAGCATAATGGACAGGTTTTTGATGGGGCTAATGCAAAAACACAAAGCAGAAGATGGAGCATCCTCAAATCTTAAAGAGCTAGCTTGTGACAGTTTGAAGCCTGACAAGCTAAAATGCCACAAATCATCCTGAACACAAAGACAAGTCAATTGACTTCTTTAGACAAAAACTTGTAAAGTGTCGTGTTCAACAGGGTCTCTTTACTAAAGCTGCATCCGTGCCGGCAAATGCTCAACTCTGCTCATATAAAGTTGCGTATCAAGTGGCACAATGTAAAAAGCCACACACAATTGCGGAGGAATTAATACTTCCCTGCGATATGGTTTCAACAATGATTGATGAAAAAGCAACCAGCAAACTACAATTTATCCCTCTTTCCAATAACACATCAGCAGATGCATTTCTGACATGTCAAAGGACACAGAGGAGCAGCTTAATGATAAGGTGCGTGATAGCCGCTTCGCTCTGCAGATGGACGAAGCCACCGACAGTAACAAAGACTGCTTACTGATAACATACGTCCGATTCATAGATGAGATGAGATGAGATGGAGGAATTGCTTTTCTGCAAAAGAATTCCCAGCAGAGCCACTGCAGAAGAACTGTTTAAAATTATTGATTCTTATTTGAAAGAGGCCAATTTGAAATGGGAGAACTGTGTGGGGATTTGCACAGACAGGGCGCAGGCTATGGCGGGGAAACGGGGAGGGCTGCAAGCGCTCATCAAGCGCGTCTCCCCTAATGCGCAGTGGACGCACTGCATGATACACCGCAAAGCACTGGCATCTAAACAGCTGAGTCCTGAGCTGAATGATGCAACACGACCTGTCAAAGCCCGCATTTTTCCGCGCTGTGTGAGGAGATGGGCTCCGACCACACAGCTGTTCTGTTTCACAGTGATTCCCGGTGACCGTCACGTGGGATGGTTTTGTCCAAAGTCTTTGAACTGCAAGATGAGATCTGCACTCTTTTGAAGGAGGAGGGCAGTGATCTTGCCCAGAAATTTTCCTGTATGAAACATGCATACCTCAGTGACATGTTTCTGAAACTAAATGATCTGAATTTGCAGATGCAGGGCACAAACACACACCTCCCACATCTGGCAAATAAAGTCACATTATTCATCAGAAAACTTGAGATGTGGCGGCAGCGAATCAAAGATGGAAATATAGACTCATTTGAGAACTTGAAATCATTTGTTGAAGACAACAAGCTGCAGAACACAGCGACCTCGTGCATGAAAGCACACATCTGCCCTTCAGGAACATTTCTTGAAATATTTCCTGGTGCAGGATTCCAAAGAATATGACTGGATCCATGACCCCTTCAGTGCAGCACCACCTGCTGACTTCAGCACATCAGCAGAGGAACAGTTCAATGATGTCACCTCTGATTCAAAAATGAAAATTGAGTTCAAGTCAAAGACCCTTGCAGCATTTTGGATCGGAGTGGAAAAAGATTATCCACTGCTCGGTAAGAGAGCTTTGGCCATACTTCTTCCTTTTGCCACATCCTACCTGTGCGAGATCGGTTTTCCTCCTGCTTCTGTACCAACTGCTGCTCATCCTGACTGACACAATGTTCCTCTTCTATCATCTGCCAAGGTTCTGGCTCATCTGGTTCCTCTTTCATCTGTGGAGGTTCTGTTTCTTCTTGCTCCAAACTGGAGTTCCTCTCCTGGTTCCAGAGCTGCTGGTTAGTCAGAACCTCTTCCTCCTTCCAGACATAAAGCTGTGGGGGATCTGGACAAACACACAGATAACACACAGAGTTCAGTTCTCAGAAATAAAAACAGCTAGACGTGTTGTCTGACTGACCCACCAAGTTACTGGACTTAGTTTTATTTACAGTTGTTGACAGAAATTTTGACTAACTTCAGGACATACAGGTACTACAGCTTTAAGAGAAACAAACGTTCAGACCCTCTTAAGGTGAGTCAGTAGGTGCGTTCGAGATGAGCCAGTTCTGCACAGATTCGATCACCGGTGATCGGCGCCCATCGCGTGCTGGTTAGATTTCTGTCCGACTTGACGCCGACTTGCTCTGATGTCATGCCTACGTAGGCAACGATAACCTCATGAGATCAAGGCGGCCGCAGATTTTGGAGCAAGGCGCTGCAGTTGCTCTCCACCGGCTGCAAAACCGAGGGCATGACGGGAAACGCCTGGCTCTCACCTGATCTCAGATCTGATTGGTTCACGTTTTGATCCAAACATCCTGTGGCAGAATGCGAAATGTTATTTTATATATTTATTGTAAATACATGCCACGTTGATGATGTCAACTATAAAGGCCACAGTGAGAAATGTGATTTGTTTCAAAGAGTTTTCAGTAGGAACTGTTTCCATTTTCTATAAAGTTCTAATAAAACTACAGTCTGATTTTTATAATCAGATCATTTAGTACAGAGCATCATCTTGTTTATTTTCTTTGATATGATCTCTCTGGATATATGTCTATTATTTTGTTACTTTAGTGTTGATACTTGTTCACTCTTGAATTTGTTTTGAAATACTTTGAACTTCAAATAAAGATTTTGGGAAAAAAAGGAGCGTCATCCGCTATTACGGACATTAACGCGATATCTTCAGCCTTATCATCACCCACGAGCTACATTTAAGAAAATCTGTCCGACTTAAAAGCAGACTTTTAGCCGCTCCCCCTGCTGCGTCCGCCTGCTCTCGTCTGTTCTCCAGGCGAGGCGCAGTTCATCTCGAACAAGCCCAGTGTCTTATGAAAATGGGATGGAACATTTTTAACCACATATGCAGATTTCGTAAAACCTCCCAAATTTTCTAATTCTTCTTAAATGAAATAATTCTACTACAGGGAACAGTTTATCAACGCAACGATACAAAAGCCAAGTCATTATACCAACATACTAATAATTTACTTTAAGAATAAAAACTTCCTCATTTTCTTTCCCTTTTTTCTATTCACACTGTTTAGTTTGTTTATATGTTGATAGCAGAGGTTGCACTAGAACTGTTTGTTGTCTGTCATTGAATATGGAGAGTTTCTGTCTTAATTTGGCAAAGTTACATAGAAGGAACAGAATATTTCAGTAACTTTAAATCTATTGTTCCCCCCTCTGTCTGTCTGACTTCAAACCAACGTCACCGCGGTCAAAGTTTACGGACTGGTTTCACCTCAGTTGCGTCACAAAGCTTCAGAAATGAAGACTTTCAGCAGCAAACTGAATCCAGCAGACTTTCCTGAGACCCTGTCCTCAGTAAAACCACATCAGTCCCATTAGCTGGAGTTTCATACCTGTTCTGTGCAGGTTGATTTGTGGTTTCCAGCTGACATCCAGCAGTCTCCGCTGACGATCGATCTCTTCCTCCAACTGGACGATGGTTTTCTCAAACTCTGAGAATATTTCTCCAGCAGCAGCAGTTAGTCGCTCGCTCATAAACTCTCTCAGATGCTGAACTGAAGACATTGTTGCTGCAGAGACTCAAACATTCAGCTCACACACCGAAACACAACAAGCTAACTGCTAACGGATTCAGTCTACTACCGGAAGTCTCTGACTCTTCTTCTTGTTTCACTGGAGGCTAGAAAACCAACGTAATGGGTGTTGACCGCCACCTGCTGGAAGCTCTGAGAACAGTCATTCTGGTGCTGCAAGAAAAAGATAAGATTTTTGCCGTTTTAGTTATTCAGTTAAAGTTTTTGACGATTTATTCAAGATCCTGTAATGTGGTTGTAAATGTGCTGCGTTTATACAGGCTGTTTTGTTTGTTTTTGTATGAGATGGCTCAGTTTCTCATAACTGATGTTGGACAGGAAAGCAGCAAGGGTGAGAACAAGAAGATGAACAACGCAGGAGCTCACATCTTCTGAGAGGAAGCCTTGAGATTTAAACACGCACTATCCGGGTAGTTTTATTTTTATTTTCTCAGAGCTCTGATTTTCCTTTTGGTTTAATTTGTTTTGTTTTGTTTATTTGATGATGTCCTCTTCAACTTGAGTTTGTTGGCTTCCTGGGCTGAAATTCCCCCGATGGTGCTTTATAATTTGGATTATGACCAAAATAACTGCCACACGTGGTTTGGAACAAGAAGGATTTTTTTTTCTTTTTTTGTCATTTGTTGTTTTTATAATTGATTTTTTAAATTTCAAATAAGTCATGTTATTCACATTTTAAACTAACGAGTCATTTCAAAAATGGGGTAAATGATGATAAAAATAAAATTAAAGTAAAAACAGTTTGACAAAATTAACAGGCAGATATACAAATGAAGAACTATAAATAATAGAAGTATAAAATGACCATGAAGATTTAGTGAATCATTAACATGGTTTACAAAGATGACGTCAAAGAGATAACTTTTTTCCCACCCCCACCCCTACCCAGTGGCGGTCCGTCCATAGGGGGGCGCTAGGGCGCCGCCCCACCAGTCCCAAAAGGAAGAAGAAGAGAAATAGGGATCACAAAATATAAAAAACTAACATGAAAATAAAACTAAACGAGCCATCCATTATATATACAATAAGTGCCGTGTATAATCTGCATTTAGGTGTAGTTTAGAAAACGTTTTCTCACTATTTTTTACCAGACCGATAGGTCCTGTTTCTCTGGGATCTACTGTGCATGTCTGTGCAATACCCCCGTTAACTCCTCCCTTCTCCAGTCTTCCCCTCCACCACCCTCCCTCCTCCCACCCAACTCAAACCCGTCTTGAGGGACACACTCAACAGTGACAGCAATACTAACAATAATCATAGTGTCAGGTCTAAACACCTAAAACATCATACACAAACACAAGGAACGAAAGGCACAGAGTCAGAATTCTGGTTATGCTCGAGGAGAGTGGAAAGAGACTGTGCAGTTACAATCTCCTTGCACTTGACGTGTGCAATAAGAATTTAGGGCAGCTGAGCTCACACACAGAACACATCAGAAGTACAGACACAATGTACATATAGCAATGTCTTGAAGATGAGCCCACACAGCCTTTTAACTGACTGCACAAAGGCCCTCACCATAGCAACAACAGATTAGAATACCAGGCTACAGAGGAATGTCTCAGAACTCTTATCTAAAACAGAAACAACAGGATCATTTATGCACCAGCCTGCAGCTCACTCAAGGCCTTCGGGCTCCTGATAGAGCAGCAGAGGCAAGACAGATTAAGTGCGCCTGCAGTAATCACCATGATATAGGCAGACAGAATGAAAGACACGTCAGACTTTGCTGGACTCTGAGGAGGAAAGAGGTCTCTGAGCAAACTGGTTTGCAAAATAAACAGCCTTAAAACTATGGAAATGTCTCCTGCTCCTTTCTCTCACATTCAACAAACTCGCAACACATTCTGCCGGTTCTTCCACAAACCTCCCTTTTTATTTCACACAGGGCGTTCCCTAGTTACATAGCTGAGTGAGTCACTGAAGGGAGGGTGAGAAACTGGCTCACTTAGAGTCACACTATCTTGCACAATACAGACTAGTCTAACTAGAACAAACTAGAACAACAGGATAGTTATAGAGAGCAGTAGATCAAGGTGGGTCAAAGAGAGTTCCTGAGAATGCTCATGAAAGCAATCGTTGGTTGCAAAATCTTTGAAGGCCATGAAAACAGCACATAGAGTAACAGCAAACTTGATAAGTTCTTAAGCTAGAATCAGTAAATATGTACACAATCATTTTAACACATAGGAATAAAATAAATGGGAATATACAAAACAGAAAGAGGCTGTGCCAATGGACCACTGAACATAATGCAGACGTAATGCACATCCTGCCAGGAGTGCAACTACTAAGGCATCGTATTCAGTCCACTTAAATGTGACATGACTGGGCCCCAAGTTCAAGAAAATGTCTCTCTGGAACACTTAAAATTTCTGTAAATTAACAGCAGAATTCTAGCAGTAACGTACCGTTTTTCCAAATTACAGTAGAATATTGTTAAATCTGATGTTTTTTCTGTTAAATGACGGTGGCTGGAAAATTACGGCCAAAAACAGTATACTACAGTATTTCCTTTGGAGCACATGCTTTTTAGGCATTCTCACCTTCGACCATCAGCATTCATCCTCCAGTTTTAAAGCTTCTAAGGGTAAGTGTATCACTCTTGAGCATGTAAATTGTGGTTTTGTTTTGTATAAAGTCAATATTTAGACCACCAGACACTGTTGTTATGTTATTTATCATAGTTTAGTCTATAGCTCATATCTGCAGCCAGGTAAACAATGTTGCTTTTAAAGTTTTTTTTTAAGCCTCTTAACAAGTTCTCTAAAAACTTTAGCCAATTCTATCGTTTGGTCCGAAGAGACGGTTTATTTTTTCTAGTTGCTGCCAAAGAAGCATCAGCAAAGTACTGAGCAAAGGCTGTGAATACTTGGGTTCATTTGATTTCTAAGTCATTTTTATTTTCAATAAATTTGTCAAAGCCATAACCTTTTGTCATTTTGTGATGTTTTTTGTAGAAATCCTTTGAAAAAACAAGTTTAATCCATTTTGAAATGAGGCTGGAACATAACAAAATGTGGACAAAGTGATATATTGTGACTACTTTCAGGATGCAGATAAAGAACCTCTTTAATGTTACAGGTACTTGCTGCTTTGACAGTGACACACTGTTTTTATCCTGTAAGTTTTTCTGATATTACTTCTTCTTCTTTTTTAGGCACTTCATTGGGATCAACCCAGAAAGAGGCACAAAATCCTGCCATGGAAAGGTGGCGTCCAAAAATACAGGGAAGGACGTCCAAAAGAAACAGCAGACAGTGAATGCACATGTCTCTACCCTGATAAAAAACATCTTATGGACTTTGAGTGGCACTTCATACAGGTTAGTTGTTGTTGTGTATATACTGTATATTTTTCTAGATTTACCATAAATGACTCATATTCTAATTATACTTTCCTCTCCATTCTGGACGGCTCCCTCATCTACACCAAAAACAGTGATTGACCCTCCTGTTCACATCTCTTGTTTTGGACTATTTAAAGTTCTGTTCGGGACAGTTAAGACTTTCATGTTCAAGCATGCAGTCATGTTTAAATGTTATTTTGGGGGCTTATTTTTCCCCAATAATTCAACAAAGCATTTGTATTTTCTTTGAAAAGGTTTTTGGGGATCTTAGGTTTGTAGAAAGATAATGTAAAAGACTACAACATGTAATTCTTTGCTTTGTATATCATTGTTATTGCAGCTGTGGCTATTTTCTAGTTAAAAGGACATTTATTTATGGTGTTCTGTGGCATGGAAATTTGTGTTTTTATTTTGATTTGAAAGAATTCAACTGCATGTGTTTTATTTCTAAATGGTGCCTTTAAAGGGAAAAGAGTCAGCTTTGAAAAACAAACCTCATGAGCGCCGCGCCTGGCACTGCGAATAACTGCAGCCTTGAACGGGAGCGCGCACAAACTTCTCACTATCTCATAAGGGTTCAACCAAAGGCAGCCGGAGACTTTATTCAATATGTAAAAATACATTTTATTAATACAAAAGGAAATATAGCAAAATAATGCCCTCCGCCACACACACACACACAGCCGAACAGAGGAGCCGAACAGAGCTAATTTCGCTAGCTGCTATGCTCCAGTCATTCCCAGCTGCCTGTATCGCTAAAAGCTTTAATCCGTTGGTGTTCTCTGACTCCCAGAGGCGAATTTGAGAACTCTAGGGTGATAGAATCATGTCCCCCCGCATATATGACGCTAGATTTCTCAAATTCGCATCACGGAGTGGCGCTCTGGAGAACCCTTAGGAGGATGTGCAGCACACCCGCCTTAGACGCACTGTAAACGGAATGAAGTCCAGGAAACAGTCGGGGATTTGAGACCTATCGTACCGATACACATAAACATTGACAGATTGCTGTGCGGTCGCCTATAAGAGCACATTTAGCTCTGTGAAACCCTATAATCCATCAGAGAGGTTTTCAGCTCCATAAACGCTGCCAAAGTAACACAATTTTTATGAGAAAAACCACAAATTCAGACGAAGGAAGTCCACAATTGACCAGCAACACAACGGTGCAATGCTGCCAACTACTGGATATACATTTATTATTACTTTCTTAGCCCTCCACAAACGCGCAGAAGCGTCAGTTGACATCACTTCCGTAGGACAGCACGGGAAATTCGGCCCCCGAATTGCAGAACATTTTACAGCTCACAGCCTGGTCAAGATTATGGAATGATACATGGGTGGCCTCATTCTTTTTTATTTAAAATGCTTCATCACTCATTAACCTACCGTAAATAAACTGAACATGCATGATTACTTTTATTAAAATACTGCATCTAGTTCCTTTAAAAGGCTGACGAGATTAAACCTTATCTGTGAGTTTTCATGTTCAGCTGAGTTACTTTAGTAAGAGATAAACATTCACTGAATTAATTTTAATAAATAAATCCTCAAGTGTGAATTCTCTTATGAGCAGTTAAAATTCAAATCGCTTTCTGCCTAAGTGAGTTGTCATGTGGTAAGTTAAAGACTCGCTACGACTAAAACATTTTCCACAGGTCTTTCAAGAGTAAGGCTTTTCACCTGTGTGAGTTCTAATGTGACGTGTTAAATTCCTCCTGAGACTAAAGCCTTTGCCGCAAGTCTTACATAAATAAGGCTTCTCACCTGTGTGAGTCCTAACGTGATTTGTCAAATGATGTCTCTGAGAGAAACATTTGCCACATGTTGAACATGAAAATGGCTTCTCACCTGTGTGAGTTCTCATGTGACATATTAAACTACTACTCTGTGAGAAACATTTGCCACAAGTTTTACATGAACATGGCTTCTCACCAGTGTGAGTTCTAATGTGGACAGTTAAATCATTCCTGAGACTAAAGCTTTTTCCACAGGTCTTACAAGAGAAAGGCTTCTCACCTGTGTGAGTGCTCATGTGACTAGTTAAGTGACCACTTTGAGAAAAGCATTTCCTACAGGTTTTACATGCATATGGCTTCTCACCTGTATGAGTTCTAATGTGAACAGTTAAACTCATCCTCTGACTAAAACTTTTTCCACATGTCTTACATGAGTAAGGCTTCTCATCTGTTTGACTTTTATGTTCTGGACTGTCTACATCTTGTCTGTTATCTTTGGTTTGGCAACTTCTTTTCTTTTGTTTCAGCTCTTTATCTCTTTTTGACTCTGAGTCTTTATTCCTCCTTCTTTTCTGGTTCTGGTCGTCAGCTTCAGGAGAGTTCTGAGAAAGGAGCTGGTCCCTGTTTGCTTCTGGTTTCCTGCAGTCTCTTTCTTCAGGAGGAGTCACCATAAAGGTATCAGCCTCCTGCTTCAGTGCAAACTGCTGCTCATCCTGACTGATACAAAGTTCCTGCTGTTCCTCTTTGATCTCTTTAGGTTCTGTTTCTTCCTGGATATCTTCCATCACTGCAGGTTCTGGATCATTTTGGTCCAAACTGGAGTTCCTCTCCGGGATCCAGAGCTGCTGCTCAGTCAGAACATCCTCCTCTTTCATGACATTATGCTGTGGAAGTTCTGGGGAAAAAAAACAAACAAGAAGTAAATTCCAGTCTGTTGCACTTCGACTTTGGAATGAACTTCGGTTAGTTTTACGCAGTATAGACAGTCTGGACACCTTTAAAAAGCAGCTGAAGACCCAAATATTGAAAACTGCTTTAAAATAACTCTTTTATGTTCTCTTGTTGTTGTTTAACGATTTCGATTTGTAATGATATTTTGTTTGTTAGGATATTAACAAACTAACTGATATGATACTTAGACTGCAGATCTTAATCTTAAATTTACAAGAATACAGCTTCTCTCCTGTGTGACTTCTACTGTTGTTAGTTAAAGCTGCTATCTGCGACGTTGTAAACAAGCTAGTTATTTTACAGAAACACGTCTCGGAGCACTCACCCCTCCCGTCGGGTATAATCAGTAAGCCAGCCTTCCCGTGGACATGGGACCATGTGTTGCCGTGGTTACAACAGAAACCAAAATTCCAGCCGTAGAAACGTTTCCCCAGATTTTCCTCTTTTCACCTCCAAACGTTTTTAGTTTTCTGCTAGCTGAAAATGTGTTTTTTGGGGGGGGACTTTGGTATTTTTTCCTAAAATGGAACCGCCAACAGCTGGCTGTTTCTGTCCATTTTCTAACTTCCGGGATGTTCTACTGCAAATTGTGTCCAGGCGGATTAATGGCAGATCCAGGCAGTGCGGAAGTGCGGTAGACAGACAGCTGGATTGTCCAATCCTATCGTTCGGACCGAATCCTGCTGAAGTTTTTAGAGAACTGCGGGACAACTACTTTATTGATTTCTTTCGGGGGTTTTTTATCTTCATAATATATTTATAGCTATACTATGTTAGAATGTTGTTAAGAGGCTTTTTTTTTTTTTAAAGTTAAAAGCTACATTGTTTACCAAAGCACAGAGAGCAGCTTTAAGGTTTCCCTTCAAATCAAATGTTTTCACAGGTTTTACATGAGAAAGGTTTCCTACCTGTCTGAGTTTCTGTGTGCCATTTTAGTTCTGGATCATCTATATTTTCTCCCTGACTCTTGGTTTGTTGACATCTTTTATTTTGTCTCAGTTCTTCATCTCTGCTTGATTCTGAGTTTTCATTCTTGCTTCCTTCCTGATCCTGGTTTTCAGCTTCAGGAGGGTTCTGAGAAAGGAGTTGGTCCCAGTTTCCTTCTGGTTCACTGCAGTCTCTTTCTTCAGGAGGAGGAGTCACCATTAATGTATCAGTCTCCTGCTTCAGTACCAACTGCTGCTCATCCTGACTGATACAATGTTCCTCTTCTATCATCTGCAAAGGTTCTGGATCATCTGGTTCCTCTTTCATCTGTGGGGGTTCTGCTTCTTCCTGCTGCAAACTGGAGTTCCTCTCCTGGTTCCAGATTTGCTGCTGGTTAGTCAGAACCTCTTCCTCCTTCCAGACATAATGCTGTGGGACATCTGGACAAACAGAAAGACAACACACAGAGGTCAGTTCTCAGAAATGAAAACAGCCAGACGTGTTGTCTGACTGACCCACCAAGGTACTGGACTTAGTTTATTTACATTTGTTGACAGTATTTTTACAAACTTCAGGGACGAGACATACAGGTACTACAGCTTTAAGAGAAACAAACATTCAGACCCTCCTAAGGTGAGTGAGTCAGTAGGTGCGTTCGAGATGAGCCAGTTCTGCGCAGATTCGATCACCGATGATCGGCGCCCATCGCGTGCTGGTTAGATTTCTGTCCGACTTGACGCCGACTTGCTCTGATGTCATGCCTACGTAGGCAACGATAACCTCGTGAGATCAAGGCAGCCGCAGATTTTGTAGCAAGGCGCTGCAGTTGCTCTCCACCGGCTGTAAAACCGAGGGCATGATGGGAAACGCCTGGCTCTCACCTGATCTCAGATCTGATTGGTTCACATTTTAATCCAAACATCCTGTTGCAGAATGCGAAATGTTATTATATATATATATATATTGTAAAAACATGCCACGTTGATGATGTCAACTATAAAGGTCACAGTGAGAAATGTGATTTCTTTCAAATAGTTTTCAGTAGGAACTGTTTCCATTCTCTATAAAGTTCTAATAAAACTACTGTCTGATTTTTATAATCATATCATTTAGTACAGAGCATCATCTTGTTTATTTTCTTTGACTGATTTGATCTCTCTGGATATATGTCTATTATTTTGTTTACTTTATTGTTGATACTTTATATTGTACACTCTTGAATTTGTTTTGAAATACTTTGAATAAAGATTTTGGAAAAAAAGGAAAGTCATCCGCTATTACGGACATTAACGGATATCTTCAGCCATATCATCACCCACGAGCTACATTTAGGAAGATCTGTCCGACTTAAAAGCAGACTTTTAGCCGCTCCCCCTGCTGCGTCCGCCTGCTCTCGTCTGTTTTCCAGGCGAGGCGCAGTTCATCTCGAACAAGCCCAGTGTCTTATGAAAATGGGATCGAACATTTTCCTGGGATTTAGAATTCAGACTGAAGTTCTAGTATCATGACAGCTTTACTTGGTAATGTCCAAATACAGATCAGACTAACAGAAACTATTCTAAACTAGTTTCTGATTGTAGATGATGCATGGTAACATATTCAACTGTTAATCTAAAAGAACCCTCCTTGATTATAAGAGGCTGTGACTTCACAGACAAACAATAATAAACTAATAAATTCAGAAGAAACACCCTGACTTCACTTTGATTTTCATCAAAGAAAATATCTGTTTAAAGATTATAATGAAATAGCTTATTTTTTATCTGAACTAGTTATCCTTCTGTCCCACTTTCGCAAAATGTAAAAGAAATCAATTTCAAAATCATGTATCATCCAAAGCTAGAAATGTTTTGTGGAAAGATGTTCTAAACTGGATCTCAGAAGTCTGTTTTACCTTAGTGTGAATCTAAATGCTTTGACTTGCCTGTCACGTTGCTGCTGGTACACCTGAATTTCCCCACTGAGGGAAAATAAACTTTATTTATTTCTATTCTATTATGTTCCTCTGTTAACTTTTGATATGATAAAACTTGGTTTTATAATGGGATGAAAAATCAAACTGGGAAAATAACAATTTATTCCTTCAGGGTGAATTTTTTAACCACAAATGCAGATTTCTAAAAACCTCCCAAATTTTCTAAATCTTCTTAAATGAAATAATTCTACTACAGGGAACAGTTTATCAACGCAACAATACAAAAGCCAAGTCATTATACCAACATACTAATAATTTACTTTAAGAATAAAAACCTCCTCTTGTTTTTTCCCTTTTTTCTATTCACACTTAGTTTGTTTCTATGTTGATAGCAGAGGTTGCACTAGAACTCTTTGTTGTCTGTCACTGAATATTGAGAGTTTTCGTCTTAATTTGGCAGTTACATAGGAGGAACAGAATATTTCACCTCAGTTGTGTCCTAAAGCTTCAGAAATGAAGACTTTCCTGAAACTCTAGACTGTCCTCAGTAAAACCACATCAGTCCCATTAGCGGGAGTTTCATACCTGTTCTGTGCAGGTTGATTTGTGGTTTCCAGCTGACTTCCAGCAGTCTCCACTGACGATCGATCTCTTCCTCCAACTGGACGATGGTTTTCTCAAACTCTGAGAATATTTCTCCAGCAGCAGCAGTTAGTCGCTCGCTGATAAACTCTCTCAGATGCTGAACTGAAGACATTGTTGCTGCAGAGACTCAAACATTCAGCTCACACACCGAAACACAACAGTCAAGCTAACTCTGCTAACGAATTCAGTTTTCCTCCACCGGAAGTCGCCGACTAGACTTCGTGTTTCACTGGAGGCTAGAAAACCAACGTAACGGGTGTTGACCGCCACCTGCTGGAAGCTCTGAGAACAGTCATTCTGGTGCTGCTGAAAAAAGATCAGGTGGATGGAATTGTTGCCGATATAGTTATTCAGTTAAAGTTTTTGACAATTTATTCAAGAACCTATAATGTAGTTGTAAAATATCCTACGTTTATACAGGCAGATTTTTAAAAGAAAGATCCTATTTACATTTTATTTTTGTTTTCTCAGAGCTCTGATTTTCCTTTTGGTTTAATTTGTTTTTTAGTTGTTTTTTTTTTATGGTATCCTTTTCAACCTGAGTTGATTGGCTGAGACAAGACCAGAGACATAAAAGAAAAACTGAACCCAGGTCAAATGAACATTACAAACTGAAATGTTCTGGTGAACCTGTAATAATTATCCTTTTTGATGAAGAGGTTACATTACATTTTTGGGGATAATTGTTGATTTTGGTCATAATTTCCTGTGTGTTGTGGTTTAATAAATGCCTGAAACTTGTTCTGAATAACTAAATAAATTGTTCAGTTATTCCACTACTCCTCAATGAAAAGTATCCAGATTACACATCGCCCTTTTTAAGATGAGAGGATGAGTGGTTACATATAAATACAATGACTGTAAATTCTGTCAGTTTGAGGGAAATCCTTGATTTTTTTTTTTTAGGGTATCGTTATTTAAATTGATTTGAGTTGCATAGAAGCCTAATGAGCATCCAGTAAGATAAATGTTGTTGATTGGTAAATTTTGGATGAAGGATTTTTTTCAGCATCCCCCGAGGGATTGACAAGTTTTTGCAGTCACATACATTTGAGTAGTTGCTGATTTACCATTTACATTTACTGCTACTTGTACTACAACAACAACAACACAAGTAAGTTGACTCCCATCTCCTCCAGAGTTAGCTCAGGGTTGGTGGGGTTAGCTGTTGGTGTCGCAGCTCAAACGAGGGCAGAGTGTCCCGTTACAATATAGTATCAACTCTATAGTGTCAACGTACTTTTATGAGTATATGACCTTAGTATCAGACAGACACCTGATGTACCGATATCAGTATCTGTGCATCCCTAGAAAAATCCATGTATTTCATCAAGTTTTCAGCCTGAACATCAGGGTTTATTTTTTATTTCTTTGGAATGATCAATGAGAACATCAGAATCCTGGTGTTGTTGGTCTGCAATGATGAGGGAGAGAGAAAATACATTGTAGCTTTGAAACAACTGAGTCTTTATTTCTAAATGAGAAAGTAAACAGGATAAAGAAAAACATTTAATCATGAAAAACACATCTACTTGAACCGCCTTTGAATAATGTCTGAACAAAGAAACAACGCTGTAGCTTTGAAGAAAGCAGCTCTTATTTCTATAGATGATGAAAAGTATTCCCAAAAACGCATCTATTTAAACTTTTAATTCCTGTTTAAACTGAATTCAGCGACTCTGTCAGGATCAGTTCCTCTGGTGTGTCCTACTCATGAGACAGCAGCCCTCACTACAACAATCTTAAAGGAATAATCAGCTTTTTCTAGTGGAGCTGAGAGACAAACTGATAGGTAGTCAGTATCTGACTGTACAACCAGTAGACATCAGTCAGAGTGATGTTTGAGATGAAATACAAACATGGATCAGAACTATTCAACAGGAATGCTGAATTCAACCAACAATGTAAAAAATACATTTAGAAGAAAAACAGTATTTATTTACATGACCTGGCCGGAAATCTCAATGAGTGCAATTGTTTGGTCCATCTACAATCTAGATGGCTGTGGTGGTGCCATCGCTTGTCTGAAGCACAAACTGAAATGGAGATGATGATGGCAGAAAATGATGCTCAACATTTGGCTCTAACAGCAGTTAAAGTTCAGTCTGAGTGAATCAGGCTCCGAGAGGATTTTCACACATTTAGACTGTAGAAATAACATCAACTATTAATGAATGATGACCTTTGATTTCTTGGAACAGATAGAAAATTAAAACAAGTCATCTGTTCTGATTGAGTTTTGTATATTTTGAAACAACTCACCAGGACTCCAGTTGAATACAGTGGAGCGAACACCTTCTCAAGGGGGTAAGAAGGAGGTGTGTCACAGACAGAGGAAGATAAGCACAGTATATAAGATTCTCTCTCCTTTACTAAAGACAGAATTGACAAAGCTACTCGGATGAGCAGCGAAACATCTTCAAAGAACCAAATAAGTCCAGTTGCCTTTATTTAAAACCCTTTTTTGGATTATCATGACCTGGATGACTGAGAAACTTCACCAGCATATGTTCAGTTGAGTTACTTTAGTAAGAGAGAAACATTTACTGAATTCATTTTAATAAATAAACCCTCAAGTGTGAATTCTCTTATGAGCAGTTAAAATTCAAATGGCTTCCTTAGTGAGTTGTCATGTGGTCAGTTAAAAACTCGCTTTGATTAAAACATTTTCCACAGGTCTAACATAAATAAGGCTTCACACCTGTGTGAGTCCTCATGTGACTAGTCAAACGTTTTCCCTGTGAGAAACATCTGCCACAGGTTTTACATGAATATGGCTTCTCACCTGTGTGAGTTCTAATGTGGACAGTTAAATCCCGCCTGTGACTAAAACTTTTTCCACAGGTCTTACATAAGTAAGGCTTCTGACCTACGTGAGTCCTCATGTGACTAGTCAAACGTTTTCCCTGTGAGAAACATCTGCCACAAGTTTTACATGAATATGGCTTCTCACCTGTGTGAGTTCTAATGTGGGGAGTTAAATCCCACCTGTGACTAAAACTTTTTCCACAGGTCTTACAAGAGAAAGGCTTCTCACCTGTGTGAGTGCTCATGTGACTAGTTAAGTGACCAGGCTGAGAAAAACATTTCCTACAGGTTTTACATGAATATGGCTTCTCACCTGTATGAGTTCTAATGTGGACAGTTAAATGCATCATCTGACTAAAACTTTTTCCACATGTCTTACAAGAGAAAGGCTTCTCACCTGTGTGAGTCCTCACGTGATTTGTCAAATGAGGTCTCTGAGAGAAACATTTGCCACATGTTGTACATGAAAATGGCTTCTCACCTGTGTGAATTCTCATGTGAGATATTAAACTAGTACTCTGAGAAAAACATTTGCCACAAGTTTTACATGAACATGGCTTCTCACCAGTGTGAGTTCTAATGTGGACAGTTAAATCATTCCTGAGGCTAAAACTTTTTCCACAGGTCTTACAAGAGAAAGGCTTCTCACCTGTATGAGTTCTCATGTGAACAGTTAAACTCATCCTCTGACTAAAACTTTTTCCACAGGTCTTACATGAGTAAGGCTTCTCATCTGTTTGACTTTTATGTTCTGGACTGTCTACATCGTTTCTGTTATCTTTGGTTTGGCGACGTCTTTTCTTTTGTTTCAGCTCTTTATCTCTTTTTGACTCTGAGTCTTTATTCCTCCTCCTTTTCTGGTTCTGGTTGTCAGCTTCAGGAGAGTTCTGAGAAGGGAGCTGGTCCCTGTTTGCTTCTGGTTTCCTGCAGTCTCTTTCTTCAGGAGGAGTCACCATAAAGGTATCAGCCTCCTGCTTCAGTGCAAACTGCTGCTCATCCTGACTGATACAAAGTTCCTGCTGTTCCTCTTTGATCTCTTTAGGTTCTGTTTCTTCCTGGATATCTTCCATCACTGCAGGTTCTGGATCATTTTGGTCCAAACTGGAGTTCCTCTCCTGGATCCAGAGCTGCTGCTCAGTCAGAACATCCTCCTCTTTCATGACATTATGCTGTGGAAATTCTGGAGAAAAAAACAAACAAGAAGTAAATTCCAGTCTGTTGCACTTCGACTTTGGAATGAACTTCCTTTAGTTTTACGCAGTATAGTGTTGTGTACAGAATCGTGTTATAACCATTCTTGGGGTCACCGTTTTATTGAGTTAATCACATTTATGGGTAAATCACCTTGTATGAGTTATATGTTTCACGTTGTCTGTATGATCATGTATTAATCTATATAATGTTGAGTTTATATGTAATCACTTTGAGTCACAGTTTGATTGTATTTATCACCACACAGGAAGAACTGCATGTTATGTTCAACCATTTGACTAAGGGTTATTATGTGTACTCATGTATCCACTTAGATAATTGGAAATAGTTAGGAACACTCACAGAAATATCACAAAGAACTCAAAGTTCTTCACTCACATCAAGAACAATAAGATAACACTTCACATATTTGGGAGTCTGAATAGTTCACTCTCACTCACAGGAGACAAAACAAACACACACACTCACATCTAGGTCAGGAGAGGAGAGCACTCACACAGACAGAGGTCAACACTTTAATTTATGCATCCTAAATCACGGAAGTAATGGTAGAGCACCCTCACATAGTTTGTACACTCACATAAGTATTTACACTAACATAATAACTACACTCACATAGTATTAGGACTTTGGTAGAATAGAGCAAAGCACAATCTAAGGGTAAAACATTATACTTTAGAGTTTCAGTCTAACCAGGTTTGGTGTGAGATTTACAACAGGTCTGGGGGAGGGAGATCTCTTGGCCTTGCGAGCAGAGCAGGATGCCAGAGTAACAGATAGTTCCCAGGCCTAACGAAGGATAGCAAATCTTCTGTCTGTCTGATAGGAAACAGAGAGTCTTGTTATTCTGTGATGCTATCGTAGATTGTAAGCGATGAGGGACCGCCCCTCATTTGATAGGAAAACCCACATTCTTACCCTGTGATGCTATAAAGTGTATGCTCTGAAGGATTGACCTTCAGAGTAATGATGGGACTTATGGCTCTTTGAAGGGAGCCGTTCACCTCAAAGAGTCGTTCAAAAGACTGGCTCTTTTATGTGTTTTTTTCCCCAATATTCTGAATAAGCAATGTCCTAATTGACACCAATTAACACTGATAAGTGGTCTGTTCGCAACTGACAGCCACACCCATTGGCACAGCTGCACCTTTGACAATGAAGGCAGCTTGACTTCTTTTGTTATCTTGAAAGTTTCAACTCATCCAATTGAAAAACAGCCATTCACACCTCCAACCGATTCATCACCCAAGCCCTTTCCCAACAATAACTCCTCTCCACACCCCTCCCTTTCTCCCTCAGACCCCCTGCCTGCATCAATAGGCTTTTGTTTGTTTCGCCATGAAATTAAAAAGTGAATACAAAGCAGGCATGCATAGTGCTTAGTCACCCACAAAAAAATGAAGGGTTCTCTACAAAGACTCGGTTCTCCTAGTTCACAGTGAAGAGCCGTTCAAAAGATTCGGTTCGTTCATGAATGTCACATCACTACTTCAGAGAGTGTTTGGAATCTGTTCGAGGCAACATCGCTCTCTCCTTCTGCAGAAGTATATTAAACTGGTGTGTTTAATTATAACGAGTGTGATTTGTCTTCCTGGATAGCTTCAGACTTGTAGAACTGGGTAAAGGTGAACGAGGAGAGTTGCTTGACTCCTGCTCACAACAATAGACAGTCTGGACACCTTTAAAAAGCAGCTGAAGACCCATCCATCCATCCATCCATCCATTTTCTGTAGCCGCTTATTCCTCCACAGAGGGTCGCGGGGCAGCTGGTGCCTATCTCCAGCGGTCAAGGGGCGAGAGGCGGGGGACACCCTGGACGGGTCGCCAGTCCATCGCAGGGCCACACAGAGACAAACAACCACACACCCACTCACACCTAAGGACAATTTACCAGCCCAATTAGCCTGACAGTCATGTCTTTGGACTGTGGGAGGAAACCGGAGTACCCGGAGGAAACCCACGCATGCACGGGGAGAACATGCAAACTCCACGCAGAGAGGCCGCAGAGCCGGGACGCGAACCCACGACCTCCTTGCTGCGAGGCAACAGTGCTAACCAGCTGCCAGCTGAAGACCCAAATATTGAAAACTGCTTTTAAATAACTCTTTTATGTTCTCTTGTTGTCGTTTAACGATTTTGATTTGTAATGATATTTTGTTTGTTAGGATATTAACAAACTAACTGATATGATACTTAGACTGCAGATCTTAATCTTAAATTTACAAGAATACAAGCTTCTCTCCTGTGTGACTTCTACTGTTGTTAGTTAAAGCTGCTATCTGCGACGTTGTAAACAAGCTAGTTATTTTACAGAAACACGTCTCGGAGTACTCACCCCTCCCATCGGGTATAATTGGAGAGAGTGGCCGGTCTGGTAACCGGAGGGTCACCGGTTCAATCCCCAGCTCTGGCTGGGTTAGATTGTCGTTGTGTCCTTGGGCAAGACACTTCACCCAACTTGCCTGTGTGAATGTGAGTGTGACTGTGTGTGAATGTTGGTGGTGGTCAGAAGGGCCGATGGTCAGAATGGCAGCCTCGCTTCTGTCAGTCTGCCCCAGGGCAGCTGTGGCTACAGACGTCTGTCGTAGTTTACCACCACCGGTGAGAATGACTGTGTGAATGAATAATGCAACTCTGTAAAGCGTCTTTGAGTGACCTAGAAAAGCGCTATATAAAACTGATGCATTATTATTATTATTATTATTAATTGGTAAGCCAGCCTTCCCGCGAACATGGGACCATGTTGCCGCGGTTACAACAGAAACCAAAATTCCAGCCGTAGAAACGTTTCCCCAGATTTTCCTCTTTTCACCTCCAAACGTTTTTAGTTTTCTGCTAGCTGAAAATGTGTTTTTTTGGGGGGACTCTGGTATTTTTTCCTAAAATGGAACCGCCAACAGCTGGCTGTTTCTGTCCATTTTCTAACTTCCAGGATGTTCTACTGCAAATTGTGTCCAGGCGGATTAATGGCAGATCCAGGCAGTGTGGAAGTGCGGTAGACAGACAGCTGGATTACTTTACTGTGTTCATTATGTCTTCTTTTCCAAATTGTTTATACGTTCTTTTTTTCAGACATGTATATTTTTTTTGTAAGTTTTTACCTTGACATGTTTCGACTGCTCCTGCGGTCTTCATCAGAAGTGTCACTGGTGTTGGTGTGACGTGTCGTTTATCAGCTGTTCTTCCCGATGGGCGTGGCCCACCGCATATTTGACAGATCGGGGTTGGTCACGCCCATCGGGAAGAACAGCTGATAAACGACACGTCACACCAACACCAGTGACACTTCTGATGAAGACCGCAGGAGCAGTCGAAACATGTCAAGGTAAAAACTTACAAAAAATATACATGTCTGAAAAAAAGAACGTATAAACAAAGACAGCTGGATTGTCCAATCCTATCGTTCGGACCGAATCCTGCTGAAGTTTTTAGAGAACTGCGGGACAAGTACTTTATTGATTTTTTTCGGGTTTTTTTTTATCTCCATAATATATTTATAGCTATACTATGTTAGAATGTTGTTAAGAGGCTTTAAACAGGGTTCTTGCAAGTTTCAGTACGTTAAATTTTAGATCTTTTTTAGACCATTATGAAATTTTATACCAACAAGACGCACAAATAGGAAGCTAAATAATCCCGATAATAAAATAAATTAATGAAAAAATAAAATAAAAAAGTTATAGGTGACATACATCATTAAATAATAACCATATGGACACTCTTTATTCATTTAACTACTGCACTACAGTGCACTTTATACTTTAGCCCTTGTTAATTTAATTATTTTACTCAGTTTGATTTTTTTTAATTCACAGAAAAATGTTTTTATTTATATTAAATGTACCACCTCAGCAGTTTTTAAATGTCAACAATGTTGGTTTGAAATTACTATCTTGTAGTAACCCCTCCTGTCTTTGTTTTACAAATATACCAATTCCTTTTGAACACTCACACAAAGTTATTCACAAAAGCCATTAGCTTATCTATGGGAGCCCAAAGTGTAACATAAAAACTTTTCCAGTTGACACCAAGTACCTCTTGTTCTTTGGGGGGATCTGGTCAGGCAGGATCTGGTTTTAGAGTTTTTTCAATGCATAGAAATTCTAAAGCCTTGAGCCATTAGTTTGAGTATAAATGTAAATGTGCCAGTGTGCACGTGCAATTAGTGTGTTTGCAAAACAAAGGTAGGGTCAGCAGACACCTAAAAGGTATGACTGAGTCGAGTGAGAACAGTTCTTCCCCGCGGCTCTACGGGGAACGAGTTACAAAGACAGAAGTCATGCTAGGAAACCTCCGTTAAATGCGACACGAACGAGCGCTCACTCGGCACGTGCGCGCACACACACACACACAGTGTGAGCGGCGTCATTGTCGAGCCATGCCGCGTTGAAAACGCACTTTCCCATCTTTTAACGACAAGCAGTCGACGTATCCAACAAGGATTATTTTATCTGCGAACAACACTAGCTACACTGGCCGTCTGGCGAGCTGAGTTCTTCGTGTGATTTGCTGTACCACAACTGGCTTCCGGATATTAGAAAGTAAAAAAAACCTTCAGAATATGGAGTTTTACTTAGAGTATCTGACCAACAATTGTCGGGAATAAAATTTTGGACTTGACCTAATTCAATTTTAGACATTGGACGACAATTTGGGCGTTTTTTATGTCTTTTAGGCCTAAAATTTAACATTTGAAATTTATGACATTTATTAGTCTTTTTAGTCCTCTGCGGGAACCCTGTTTAAAAAAAAAAAGTTAAAAGCTACATTGTTTACCAAAGCACAGAGAGCAGCTTTAAGGTTTCCCTTCAAATCAAATGTTTTCACAGGTTTTACATGAGAGAGGTTTCCTACCTGTCTGAGTTTCTGGGGGCCTTTTTAGTTCTGGATCATCTATATTTTCTCCCTGACTCTTGGTTTGTTGACATCTTTTATTTTGTCTCAGTTCTTCGTCTCTGCTTGATTCTGAGTTTTCATTCTTGGCTTCTTCCTGATCCTGGTTGTCAGCTTCAGGAGGGTTCTGAGAAAGGAGTTGGTCCCAGTTTGCTTCTGGTTTACTGCAGTCTCTTTCCTCATAAGAAGGAGT
The DNA here is from genome assembly GCA_006937965.1 of Callopanchax toddi. NCBI lineage: Eukaryota > Metazoa > Chordata > Actinopteri > Cyprinodontiformes > Nothobranchiidae > Callopanchax > Callopanchax toddi. The sequence goes on along the minus strand of SSNR01000161.1, from coordinate 58,574 downwards.
CACCATTAATGTATCAGTCTCCTGCTTCAGTACCAACTGCTGCTCATCCTGACTGATACAATGTTCCTCTTCTATCATCTGCAAAGGTTCTGGATCATCTGGTTCCTCTTTCATCTGTGGAGGTTCTGCTTCTTCCTGCTGCAAACTGGAGTTCCTCTCCTGGTTCCAGAGCTGCTGGTTAGTCAGAACCTCTTCCTCCTTCCAGACATAAAGCTGTGGGAAATCTGGACAAACACACAGATAACACACAGAGTTCAGTTCTCAGAAATAAAAACAGCCAGACATGTTGTCTGACTGACCCACCAAGGAACTGGACTTGGTTTATTTTCAGTTGTTGACAGAAAGTTTTACTAACTTCAGGACGTACAGGTACTATGTTGATGATGCATGGTAACATATTCAGCTGTTAATCTAAAAGAACCCTCCTTGATTATAAGAGGCTGTGGCTTCACAGACAAACAATAATAAACTAAAGAAACACCCTGACTTCACTTTGATTTTCATAAAAGAAAATATCTGTTTAAAGATTATAATGAAATAGCTTATTTTTTAATCTGAATATTTATCTTTCTTTAACAAAATGTAAATAAAATCCATTTCAAAATCATGTATCATCCAAAGCTAGAAATGTTTTGTGGAAAGATGTTCTAAACTGGATCTCAGAAGTCTGTTTTACCTTAGTGTGAATCTAAATGCTTTGACTTGCCTGTCACGTTGCTGCTGGTACACCTGAATTTCCCCACTGAGGGAAAAAAAGACTTTATTTATTTCTATTCTATTATGTCCCACTGTTAACTTTTGATATGATAAAAGTTGGTTTTATAATGGGATGAAAAATCAAACTGGGAAAATAACAATTTATTCCTTCAGGGTGAATTTTTTAACCACAAATGCAGATTTCATAAAACCTCCCAAATTTTCTAATTCTTCTTAAATTAAATAATTCTATTACAGGGAACGGTTTATCAATGCAACGATACAAAAGCCAAGTCATTATACCAACATACTAATAATTTACTTTAAGAATAAAAACCTCATGTTCCTTCCCTTTTTTCTATTCACACTGTTTAGTTTGTTTATATGTTGATAGCAGAGGTTGCACTAGAACTGTTTGTTGTCTGTCACTGAATATGGAGAGTTTCTGTCTTAATTTGGCAAAGTTACATAGAAGGAACAGAATATTTCAGTAACTTTAAATCTATTGTTCCCCCCTCTGTCTGTCTGACTTCAAACCAACGTCACCGCGGTCAAAGTTTACGGACTGGTTTCACCTCAGTTGTGTCACAAAGCTTCAGAAATGAAGACTTTCAGCAGCAAACTGAATCCAGCAGACTTTCCTGAGACCCTGTCCTCAGTAAAACCACATCAGTCCCATTAGCTGGTGTTCCATACCGATTCTGTGGAGCTTGATTTGTGGATTCCAGCTGACTTCCAGCAGTCTCCGCTGACGGTCGATCTTATCCTCCAACTGGACGATGGTTTTCTCAAACTCTGAGAATATTTCTCCAGCAGCAGCAGTTAGTCGCTCGCTCATAAACTCTCTCAGATGCTGAACTGAAGACATTGTTGCTGCAGAGACTCAAACATTCAGCTCACACACCAAAACACAAGTCAAGCTAACTCTGCTAACGAATTCAGTTTCCCTCCACCGGAAGTCGCCGACTAGTCTTCGTGTTTCACTGGAGGCTAGAAAACCAACGTAATGGGTGTTGACCGCCACCTGCTGGAAGCTCTGAGAACAGTCATTCTGGTGCTTCTGAAAAAAGATAAGGTGGATGGAATTTTTTCCGAGATAGTTATTTAAAGTTTTTGACAATTTATTCAAGATCTTGTAATGTGGTTGTAAAATGTCCTACGTTTATACAGGCAGATTTTTAAAAGAAAGATCTTATTTACATTTTATTTTTATTTTCTCAGAGCTCTGATTTTCCTATTGGTTTAATTTGTTTTTTATTGTTTTTTTTTTTTTTTTATGATATCCTCTTTAACCTGAGTTCGTTGGTTGATTCAAGATCAGAGAAATAAAAGAAAAACTGAACCCAGGTTAAATGAACATTACAAACTGAAATGTTCTGGTGAACCTCCATCCATCCATCCATTTTCTGTAGCCGCTTAATCCTCCACAGAGGGTCGCGGGGCAGCTGGTGCCTATCTCCAGCGGTCAAGGGGCGGGAGGCGGGGGACACCCTGGACAGGTCGCCAGTCCATCGCAGGGCTTCTGGTGAACCTGTAATAATTATCCTTTTTGATGAACAGGTTACATTACATTTTTTGTTTGTTTGTTTAATTGTTGATTTTGGTCATAATTTCCTGTGTGTTGTGGTTTAATAAATGCCTGAAACTTGTTCTGAATAACTAAATAAATTGTTCAGTTATTCCACTACTCCTCACTGAATAGTATCCAGATTACACATCACCCTTTTTAAGATGAGAGGATGAGTGGTTACATATAAATACAATGACTGTAAATTCTGTCAGTTTGAGGGAAATCCTTGATTTTTTATTGATTTTTTGAGGGTATCGTTATTAGTTTAAATTGACTTGAGATGCATAGAAGCCTAATGAGCATCCAGTAAGATAAATGTTGTTGGTTGGTAAATCTTGGATGAAGGATTTTTTTTTCAGCATCCCCCGAGGGATTGACAAGTTTTTGCAGTCACATACATTTGAGTACTTGCTGACACAGAGTACTGATAACACTAATAACTGTCATTGATCTAAATCATGATTTGGTTTTAGAAAGAAATAAGTTTTTTATTTTAACCGATTCAAACATCAGGACTTTCAGGAGTCAGACAGTGTGTGTGTGTATACTATTGCCACATAGCAATAACTACAATTACTACTACTACCAGTATCAGTGTGTTAGGAAGCACTAAGTCTTCCTTGGTTGTTAGATGAATGATAAATAACATCATTGTGTTTTTCTGTTTTCAGACCAAGTACATTGTGGTGATATTGTTTTGTGTTAACCATGTGATTTTTCTAAAGGGCTGATCTGATAGGCCAGCTGGAACAAGCTGGAGTCTTAATTGCACATTGAGTGCAGCTGTAGTAAAAAGGGGTGTGGCCCTCCTGTGTTAGAGCCACGATAAAGGGCTGCTGGATGGTTTGTTAGTGAGGAGTTCTCTGTTTGCCTGTGGATGTAAAATAAAGATTGGAACCGAGTTTTGGAGAAAATCTAACTGAATGATGCCTTGTCCTTCTGGCACATCCTTCTGCATATCCAACATTTGGTGTCAGAAGTGGGATAATACGCCTTTGAAGACAAAAGGAAGCAGACTAAATGAAAGGAGCAGGGCATGGCAAGTCACGTGGGACGAAGAAAATCATCTCTGCAGAAATGGAGGAGGAAGAGGAAGAAAGGGTAATTGACTCTGACTCACTACCTTTTGGAGCCATGGCTGCAGAAACAGACCCCGAACCAGTGGTGCGACCAAAGACAACTGTTGGTGGTGTAAGTAAGGATCTCTCTGAACCTGATATATTTGAAGAAATGAAAGAATTTATGCGCCACTCAAGAAAAACAGAAGACATTCTTTTTGAGCAGATCAAGCAATTAAGCAGCAATTTGCCAAAGATGAAACTGGATTTGCCACAGGAAAATACTGAATCTTCTGACAAAGGAGAATCTGTGAATGACTGTGTTGTAAAGGGCTTTGGGATGTGTAGAGTTCTAGGAAAGTGCTTTAGAAATACAGGACATTTACTGCTACTTGTACTACAACAACACAAGTAAGTTGACTCCCATCTCCTCCAGAGTTAGCTCAGGGTAGGTGGGGTTAGCTGTTGGTGTCACAGCTCAAACGAGGGCAGAGTGTCACGTTACACTATAATATCAGCTCTACGTATAGTGTCGACGTAATTTTGAGTATATGACCTTAGTATCAGACGGATACCTGATATACCAATATCAGTATCTGTGCATCCCTAGAAAAACCCATGTATTTCAGCTTGAACATCAGGGTTTATTTTTTATTTATTTGGAATGATCAATGAGAACATCAGAATCCTGGTGTTGTTGGTCTGCAATGATGAGGGAGACAGAAAACACATTGTAGCTTTGAAACAACTGCGTCTTTATTTCTAAATGAGAAAGTAAACAGGATTAAGAAAAAAAAACATTTAATCATGAAAAACACGTCTACTTGAAACGCCTTCGAATAACGTCTGAACAAAGAAACAACGCTGTAGCTTTGAAGAAAACAGCTCTTATTTCTAAATATGAGAAAATTAACAAGATTCCCAAAAACGTATCTAGTTCAACTTTTATTACCTGTTTAGACTGAATTAAGTAACTCTGTCAGGATAAGTTCCTCTGGTGCGTCCTACTCCATGAGACAGCAGCCCTCAATACAACAAAGGAATAATCCGCTTTTTCTAGTGTAACAGATAACAAGTCCCTGATTCTTTAAAATCAATTGGAGTAGCTACATCTTTAATCTAAATGTTTAAACATTCTGGATTACCAATCTCTTGTGTTTGAACCTGCCGTGATCGTTTATTAATGTTATTTCAGGGAAGGCTATTCCAATATGAAACTGCTCTGTAAATAACGGTTCTTTTTAGTGCATTAGTTCTCGGCAAAGGAAGAGTAAAGGTAACATGGGAGGCTCTCCTCGTGTCAAAGCCAGGTCACATACAGGTTGGTAGCGACTTTGTGAACAAGCTGAAAGGTTTGTGACGTCCAAACGTTGTGCTAGGACATGCTACGGGCTAGTCTGTCATTTACCTTCATCCATGACAGACTGTGATGCATCCAGTTGATATTACCTCTAAAAGGTCGACCGAGAACTAGCCTAGCAGCTCTGTTTTGAGTCGTCTGAAGTTTATCAAGGTCCTTTATAGCGGCACTGGACCAGACAACTGGACAGTGATCCAGATAACACAAGACCATAGGGGTAGGGGAAGCTGAACACACCTGATCCAGGTAATCAACAACAGGAACAACAACGATAGTTGGAAAACAATCAGGACTGCAGCTCTCCAGTAACAGGGTTCCCTACCCCTGGGTATCAGGGTGCTCATTTATAAAACTTGCTTACGCACAAAATGGGCCTGAACGTTGCGTACGTCACTTTTTACTCAAACTTTGGGATTTATAAAAGAAAACGTAATAGAGAAATGTGCGCAACTCTGAGCAAATGTTGAACCTTGCGTAAGCACATGTTGGAGACGTGAGACCTGTCAGAGCAGCTGGTGAGATGAAAAATGTTGAATTTATGACACAATTAAAGACTTGTAGACCCTCGCGCACACAGAACCAACAATCCTGTCTCTGAATAGAATAAAAATTTAAATCTGAATGAAAAGATGTCGCATTTTTTAAAAATATCCCATTATGTTCATCCAGTCGTCTTCAGATTATAGAACTGCTCTTATTGGTGCATCAATTGTGATTTCTGAGACTTAGGAATCCTGCAGGGACACTTGTGCGTAATGCGCTGCAGCTCAGCCAGTAGTCAGACTCCGGATGAACGGGAGAGAGTTTTTAGAGATTTCTAGATAATGACTGGACCATCGATCAGCTGATAGATTCATTAGAGCATCCTATGGATCAACTGGGTCCAGTATTAGATCAACAGAACCATCGGAACCAGTAAAACTCGGTGTCACCGGCCGTTCTCAAGTTCCCTTCAACCAGCGATTTATCCAACAGGTTGACTGTTTGATAGGATGAACAACATGACGTGTCTTCCCCTTTGGATTAAATTAAATGTCATTAAATGTTTCTCTTAGATCTTAGATCTACACCATCTCTCTGTCAGTCTGATAGCAGACGTGTTGCAGCGAGGACACTTCCGTGTCTCTAATCCGTCAACATTTCACCACCAAATAAAACATTTTCCCGTCCATCCACCACAAGCACCTCGAGTTTCAGCCTTTGTAAAATCACATTTTCTAAACCTCTCCATTGTCACAATTTACTGTTAAAAGCCAGAAACCCACCGGTGTATGCATATGTAATTATTCATGAGGTCCTTAGCATTGACCGTATATGGCCGAATGTGGGTGTGTAGGAGGAGGGTTCTGACCCCAAAACAGCTGAGCACAGTTCTAGGTCTGACATCGATTTATAAAGCAGAATAGTGGATCTGTGCGTCCGCAGGGTTTTATAAATCGGAAATGGAATTTGCGTACCTGAAAATTTTTTGCTGAGCTTAAGCAAGTTTTAGTAAGGATTCTACGCAAAGTTTTATAAATGAGCACCCTGGACTTTAGCCTTGTGTTTTCTGTCTCCTGCTCAGCGTTTGTTGCCTGTGGTCTGTTATTTATTCTTGCTCTTCTGTCTTGATCTGATATCCGATCTCTTTTTCAGTGAACAGTTCATTTTCACCGGCCAGGTTCATTGTGAGCAGGTAAAACCTTATAATCCCCAGCTTGTGTGTCTCATAAAGCTCTCCAACACTAACATGCTCATCAAGATTTCCTTCTTTAGAGTTAACGACATCATGACTGAACTCCTCCCACATTCCCTTAGATGATTTATCATTAGGGAAAAAGAGCTGTTTAGCATATGACAGAATATCCGTTTTGGTGGCTTTTTTGGAAATATGAAAACCTTTGGTTCCACCGCCACAGCGTTTTCTTACTTGTCTGTTTTCATGTATCCATCCTATTTCTATTTTTCTTGTCATCTTCATGGCTCTTTTGTTATTCTTTAGATGCCATTTTGTTGGCCACAGAGTATTGTGCTGCTGATATATTTCTTGGTTGCGGTTTGTGCCCATTTTTTCTCTAAACCTTTCTAAAAGAGAATGTCGTTTTAGGTTATCTTTGCCTCCTCTCTGTTTATCCATACAAAAGCGCCTTATGGCAATTCTGTCACCGTAAGCTGGAATGTAAGCAGCCGTTGCACCATCATCCAGTTCTCCAATAACCGAGCTGTCAATCTGAAACGGATAAATATATTATACAAGTAAGCTATCACAGGTGTAGGAGAACACAGTGCAAAATGTCAACGCTGATTTATTTGTGTGCAAAGATTATCTTAAATAAATTCTACAATAATTCAATACTATGCATGCCATGTCAGTATGAGCCTATTGAGTAACACTATACAACAGACACACAAATGGAGGGAGGAGGAGGTGTTATTGAAAAATCTAAAATTGACTGGAATAAAAACAGATATTTTAGATCATTTAATTGTTTTAGGAATATATGTGCTTTCACTTACATGATCCTGCTGCATTTTATGAATATTCTCCAGAGCGATCCCTCTTTTCTTAAGAAACTCCCAAAAGTCATCGTCTTGTGGGTCAGGGGAGTTAAAAAATGAAGCCATGGCTGGTTCTGCACAGAGGAATTAATAGGTTTAACAGATTTCTAACTAATGAAGACAGCAATACCGATGATTTAGAGTCAGACTAATGTGCGACTGGGAAAAATGGCTATTTCATTTATTTTTTAGCTTTATGCAAAATATAGTAAACAGAAAACACAGAACATAGTTGAGATGAACCGACTGTAAGAACATGGTGGTGAACGATGAATAACAAGTGCTCAGAATTTTAAAGTGATAATATGCAACTTTTTCATATTTTTAAATCTTTTCCTTGAGCCAGTCTGTGCTAATATGACTCTTTACAGAGTTAATGAAAAGTCACTTAGCCCCATCTGGTGATTAGATCCGGAAAACCACGATTGCAAAATCTCCGTCGCCATCACGGTACCCAGGAAGTCGCGTGTCTCACGAGGGTTAGGCTAACCCAAAGTGGCTAGCTGTTATGCTAGCGCTGGAGTGTTTTTATCTCATGATTCCTGATTTTTTTCCATCTCTCCCTGCTTGAACACAGCTGATTTCTTTGAAGGAGTAAATAACCGCTCCTGTAGAAAGCTATGAAGGCTGAGGAGACATTTCAACAGGTAGATTTAGGTGCTTAGAAGCTGAAACAATATGGTAACTTGTTAATGCAGTGATTTAAAACGGACACCAGAGGGCGCCCAAAACAAGCAAAACTGCATATTATCACTTTAAATAACATTTATTTGTCTAAGACAAAAAAATAATAATTTGTCTTGTTGCATGTCACACAAAAATAAAAATAAGCATGTAGTATTAAGAGTGAGCCAATAGGATATTAAATGTTAACATTTTGAGAAAATCTGTCTTAATCTATTTGTCTTTTTTCTTATCAGGCGTGGTAGCATTTGTCTGCACACTAGATAGCAGTTTCTGCAGGCAAGTCCTATAAATAAACTGTTTAACTAGTGCATGACAAGAATTACAGTAGCACGGACGGGATGGTTCCATAGGCCTAATGCTAATGTAATGATAAAACCTTGGCATGAAATGACGTATTTTAAAATACCGATAACTACCGTAAATGCAGTTAAAATTCAGATTGCTTTCTGTCTAAGTGATTTGTCATGTGGTCAGTTAAAAACCAGCTAAGACTAAAAGTTTTTCCACAGGTCTTACATAAGTAAGGCTTCTCACCTGTGTGAGTTCTAATGTGGAGAATTAAACTCCTCCTGTGAATAAAACTTTTTCCACAGGTCTTACACGAGTAAGGCTTCTCATCTGTTTGACTTTTATGTTCTGGACTGTCTACATCGTGTCTGTTATCTTTGGTTTGGCGACGTCTTTTCTTTTGTTTCAGTTCTTTATCTCTTTTTGACTCTGAATCTTTATTCCTCCTCCTTTTCTGGTTCTGGTTGTCAGCTTCAGGAGAGTTCTGAGAAAGGAGCTGGTCCCTGTTTGCTTCTGGTTTCCTGCAGTCTCTTTCTTCAGGAGGAGTCACCATAAAGGTATCAGCCTCCTGCTTCAGTGCAAACTGCTGCTCATCCTGACTGATACAAAGTTCCTGCTGTTCCTCTTTGATCTCTTTAGGTTCTGTTTCTTCCTGGATATCTTCCATCACTGCAGGTTCTGGATCATTTTGGTCCAAACTGGAGTTCCTCTCCTGGATCCAGAGCTGCTGCTCAGTCAGAACATCCTCCTCCTTCATGACATTATGCTGTGGAAGTTCTGGAGAGGAAAAACAGACAAGAAGTAAATGTTCATTAATGAGACAAGAACCAAGGAACACTTCAGTTTAAAGGGTTATTTTTGAAGTGGTGTTCTATCACTTATTCATCTACAGTAAAGACCACACCCACTGATGACCTCATTCAATGTGAGGAAAATCTCTAGAAAGAGAACGGCCAGACGTGTTGTCTGACTGACCCACCAAGGTACTGGACTTAGTTTATTTACAGTTGTTGACAGAAATTTTTACTAACTTCAGGACATACAGGTACTACAGCTTTAAGAGAAACAAACATTCAGACCCTCCTAAGGTGACATGACAGCTTTACTTGGTAATGTCCAAATACAGATCAGACTAACAGAAACTATTCTAAACTAGTTTCTGATTGTAGATGATGCATGGTAACATTCAGCTGTTAATGTAAAAGAACCATCCTTGATTATAAGAGGCTGTGACTTCACAGACAAACGATAATAAACTAATAAATTCATAACACCCTGACTTCACTTTGATTTTCATTCATTCATTCATTCATTTAATTTATTTCGAACACAAGTATAAAAGTGCCCGAAAAGGAGTAGGTAGAAGTATAATACTTATCTCCACTACCCCCTTTTAACTATTTCCAGCAATAACTTTATACATTGGTATTACATACATATTTGTCCTGTTCAATTTTCTGGTGACTTTTGGACATAATGCTACCAATACAATCCATAACTAATTCCCAGGCATCCTTCCCAACTGTTTGACTTTATAACTTATAGATTTCTACATTACCTGTTACAATTCCTCGTCCATCCTGTGCTTCTCAAGTACAAATATGTTTAAAGATTATAATGAAATAGCTTTTTTAACTGAACTTTTTAATCTTTCTTTTCCACTTTCACAAAATGTAAAAGAAATCCATTTCAAAACCATCATCCAAAGCTAGAAATGTTTTGTGGAAAGATGTTCTAAACTGGATCTCAGAAGTCTGTTTTACCTTAGTGTGAATCTAAATGCTTTGACTTGCCTGTCACGTTGCTGCTGGTACACCTGAATTTCCCCACTGAGGGAAAATAAACTTTATTTATTTCTATTCTATTATGTCCCTCTGTTAACTTTTGATATGATAAAAGTTGGTTTCTAAACAATTCTAAAAATCAAACTAGAAAAAAAAAACAAATTATACCTCCAGGCTGATATTTTTTTAACCACAAATCCAGATTTATAAAAACCACTAATTTTCTAATTCTTCTTAAATGAAATAATTCTACTTGAATGTACAGTTTATCAATGCAACGCTACAAAAGCCATGTCATTATACCAGCATACTAATTTACTTTAAGAATGAAAACTCTACCTGCTAAATGGAAATAAATAGAACTGGGTAACGAGGGTGGTCTGACTTCAAACCAACTTCACCACAGTGAAAGTTTCCTGACTGGTTTCACCTCAGTGGTAAAGCTTCAGAAATGAAGACTTTCCTGAGACTCTGTCCTCAGTAAAACCACATCAGTCCCATTAGCTGGAGTTCCATACCGATTCTGTGCAGGTTGGTTTGTGGTTTCCAGCTGACTTCCAGCAGTCTCCGCTGACGATCGATCTCTTCCTCCAACTGGACGATGGTTTTCTCAAACTCTGAGAATATTTCTCCAGCAGCAGCAGTTAGTCGCTCGCTGATAAACTCTCTCAGATGCTGAACTGAAGACATTGTTGCTGCAGAGACTCAAACATTCACCTCACACACCAAAACACAACAAGCTAAGCTAACGGACTCAGTGTCCCTCCACCGGAAATGTCCGACTCTACTTCGTATAACGAGTCAAGGAGTAGGATCTGGCTGCGGACATCAAAATGGCGTCCAAAATGGCGTCCCAACCACGACCGGAAAGACCACGACCGGAAAGACCTTGCAACCATCGACGGAAGTAAGCGGGGGGGTGGGTGTGCGCATGCGCGATTCACGGGGAATGTTCACGCGGTGTGTGGAGCTCTTCAGTAAACGAGACACTTCGCCTCTAGCTCACCGGTACCGAGTTGGAGCCCCTCTAGCTCACCGTTACGTTACACCCCTCTAGCTCACACGTTACGTTACACCATTTAAGCGGCACACTGCCAGTGCCTTTTAGCTTTCAATACACAGCGGGATTTGTAGAGGTACGTTTTCCACGAGGTACGGAGTCCACGAGCTAACGCTAAAGCTAAAACAATAGCTACAGGTTATTGTAGCTCAGTACTTTACCTTAAACTATTTTTCTTGGCTCCGTGCGCTCGGTCCTGCTGCCTGTTTGTTCACACAGTGAATAGCGTTAACTTTATAGATCTAACTTAAATATAATATAAAGAGTACTTTAGTAAGTCATTTTATAAAACCTTTGACAGTGTGAATTAATCCCTGTGTGCATGTTTTTCAGGTGACGAAGTCTTAGAGATGAGGTGAGCAGCTGAGAAAGCCATGCTGCAGAAAATTACTTTAACCACAAAATAAAGTGTTTGTAAAATGGAGTGGTATTTTTTTCATGTCTTTCACGGCAAATAATACTGAAATACTACCCAGTTATGGATGTTTTGAAACAATTATTGATACAGGTGAGGGAGCAAGCTGCTAAGTTTGTTTTCACTGTTGCTTCAGTGATTCCAGTACTTTATTAATTACTAGTACTGTTTATACACATCTGGGAAAGTCTGTTAACTTACATATAAATGTATAATCCTTATACAGCCTTAAAATATTGTAGTGAATATACTTCTGTTGTTAAACTAGATTTCTTGTCTGAGGTACAAATGAATTTACTATTATGTTATAATGTAAGATTTAAATGTAGATTAACTTTGTTCCACTTGTTAAATGCAGCTAAGTCTGTTCAAAATTAAGAAATAAAAGTTAACCTGGTCTGCAATTTAAAAATAACGTTTTTTTAAAAACTACTTAGGTTAAATGTGTCTTGTTAAAAGCCCTTCTATCTTACCAAAATGAAGATTTTTTAAAAGTTTGGTTTAAGTTTGCCAGTCCGGCTGCAGCCAGATCCTACTCAAAAGAAACTACGTTTTTCTATTTGTACTTTAAAGAGTAGAATTTACTATTATGTTATAATGTAAGATTTAAATGTAGATTAACTTTGTTCCACTTGTTAAATGCA
>SSNR01000161.1:10038-39274 GCA_006937965.1 Callopanchax toddi | reverse complement strand
CCCCCCCCCCCCCCCCCCACACACACACACATACACCCACATACACCCACATACACACACACAAACTTTAAGATACCAAAATAACATTGACTAAATAACACTGGACTGAGCACAGAGGAACCAGGTCAGGAGATGAGACTAAAAAGATGGGTCTTGAGCCTGTTCTTAAAAACATCAACACTCTCCGCGGCCCTCAGGAGCTCCGGCAGACCGCTCCACAGACGAGGGCCATAGTACTGGAAAGAGGCCGCTCCATAGGTCTGTGTTCTGACTCTGGGGATTGTTAACAGACCGGTGCCGGAGAACCTGAGGGTCCGCGAAGGTTCATAAGTTAAAAGCAGTTCTTTAAGATAAGAAGGCCCAAGACCATCAGTCGTGCATCAGTATCAGTGATCGGCAGCAAAAAAAGTGAGGGAGCATCCCTAGTACATACATGATTTTCCTGGACAGTTTCTGAAAAACAAAGCCATTTTATTCCAAATACTTGTACTTAAAACTGATTTGATTAAACTCAGATGTTTGAATAAACTTTACTAATACAAAATCAAACTGATGAGTTAAAGTGATAATATGCAACTTTTTCATATTTTAAATCTTCTCCTTGAGCCAGTCTGTGCTAATATGACCCTTTACAGAGTTAATGAAAAGTCACTTAGCCCCATCTGGTGGTTAGATCCAGAATAACACGATTGCAAAAACTCCGTCGCCGTCACGGTACCCAGGAAGTCACGTGTCTCACGAGGGTTAGGCTAACCCAAAGTGGCTAGCTGTTATGCTAGCGCTGGAGTGTTTTTATCTCATGATTCCTGATTTTTTTTCAATCTCTCTCTGCTTGAACACAGCTGATTTCTTTGAAGGAGTAAATAATCGCTCCTGTAGAAAGCTATGAAGGCTGAGGAGACATTTCAACAGGTAGATTTAGCAGTTTCTAAGCAAGAACTATGGGCTACTTTATTTAATGCAGTGATTTAAAACGGACACCAGAGGGAGCCCAAAAAAAGCAAAACTGCATATTATCACTTTAAAGGAGACGATATGTTTTAAATAAAACTCCAAAAATTGTACAGGTTTTTGTTTTTACTTTCCAAAGCAGAAACTTTGAGGCTGGAACAAAGTTTACTGACTGATTTAACCTCCTAAAGCTTCAGAAATGAAGACTTTCAGCAGCAAACTGAACCCAAGCAGACTTTCCTGAGACTCTGTCCTCAGTAAAACCACATCAGTCCCATTAGCTGGTGTTCCATACCGATTCTTTGGAGCTTGATTTGTGGTTTCCAGCTGAGATCCTGCAATCTGCGCTGCCGATCTATCGCTTCCTCCAACTGGACGATGGTTATTTCAATCTCTGTGAATATTTCTCCAGCAGCAGCAGTTAGTCGCTCGCTGATAAACTCTCTCAGATGCTGAACTGAAGACATTGTTGCTGCTGAGAGTCAAACACCTCACACACCGAAACACAACAAGCTAACTCTGCTAAAGACTTCAGTTTCGCTCCACCGGAAGTTACTGTCTTTTCGTGTTTGGAGGCTCATTACCGCCACTTACTGGACATTTTTAGACCTACACATGAATAAATCTATATTAAAAATTTACACAAAGAAATTCCTGAATTTTGAATCAAGGTTTCAGTCTGAACACCAGGTTTTACTAAGAGCTGCTTTGGGATGATCAAGTTAAAGGATGATGAACAGAATCCTGGTGCGGCTGGTCTGCAGTGACAAGGAGGGAAAGAAACCACCTGGTAGCTTTGAATCAACTGGGTCTTTAATAAATACTGGGATAGCAACAGTATTAACCCTCAGGCTTCTTTCTAATTTACTATACTCTTGAGTCTTTAGTGGACAAAAACGTCCGCTCGTAAAAGTGGCTATAAAAAAATGTATACATTCATTTTTTTGTTTGCTTTTTTTTCCATAGATTTGTTAAACAGCTTCAGCCCTGCTCAAACATATAAAAAATTCAATCATTTTGAGGATTTTAACTCTTGAAATGTCAGTTTGATTACTCAGTCATCGATGTAATTTATGAAAAAACACAAAACATGAGTTATTTTCTAAAAAAAAATGTTTATTGTGCACGGGGCATTTATTACAAATCAGTCATGGTTATGTCATGGAATATGTAAAATTTAGAAGTTTTTGCATTTATAGTTTTTGCATAGCAACAAATTTAAAATTTACTACCCTCTTATGGACAAAAATGTCCACTTATAAAACTGCTTTAAAAATGGTCTAGATTAATATTTTTTCTGCTGTTTGGGCTTAAATCTTGTGAACAACTTCAGTTCTGATCAAAACAATCAAATATTGAATAATTATCTAAATTTTAACCCTTTATATGCCAGCTTGATTGTGTGATGCTCATTTTTTCATGCAAAAAGCAGACAAAGAGGAGATATTTTACATACAACATATTCTGGGTGACTGAAATATATTTTTCTAAATCAGCCTTGGATATGTCAAGAATGTGATAAATATCAAATGTTATGCTTTATTAGTTTTTGTGTAACAACAGATTTAAAACTTCCCACCCTCTTGTGCCTCTCAAGGACAAAAACGTCCCATTGACTTCCATGCAAACCACAGTTTTTGATCCTGTCGCCTCTGCAAAAAATAACCATGTATAAAATCCTCAAAATGATTGAAATTTTTTATGTTTGAGCAGGGCTTAAGTTGTTTAACAGATCTATGAAAAAAAGCAAAAAATTATGAATGTATACATTTTTATAGCCAATTTTACGAGCGGACGTTTTTGTCCACTAAAGACTCAAGAGTATGGTGGGTTTTTTCATAACGTTTCCTTGATCTATTTTCAAAATTCCAATTTGAATTTCAAAATTTGTCAAGAGAGGGGTTTTGCGACAAAAATTTGTACCATTTGCACAAACGGTGTTAAAATGGCGTGAAGACGAACTTTGAAAAACTGCCCAAATGGACAAAAATGTCCTCAATGAAGCCTGAGGGTTAAAAAAAAAACGACATTTTTTTCCATTTAAAAATACATCTACTTGAACCTCCAATACCAATATATAGAGAGCTAAGGAATCTGTCAGGATACGGTCCTGTGGTGCATCCTCCATGAGACAGCAGTTCAGTTCACTTTATTATCCCCGTGGGGCAAATTGTTTCACAAGCAGCAGTTCACATAAAACATTTAATCCAAACACAGACGATCAACAAACAACACATAAAGTCCTCATAAGCATGAATTTAGTAGTCTTATCGCGGTGTCAATAAAAGATTTCTTCCCTCGTTCAGTCCTAGCATCACCTGGTATCGTCGTCCTGATAGCAGGAGATGAAATTCTGTCTACAATGGATGCTCAGGATCAGATATACCGTAATAACCCTGGTTTTCTTTAGAGATATAGAAATGTAGAGATCACTGAGATTAACTAGAGGGATGCCAGCAATTGTACTGCACTGTTTAACAATGTTCTGTAAACAGTTCTTGTTCCTTAAAGTAAGTAAGTAAAGTTTATTTATATAGCACCTTTCACAGAAAAAAAATCACAAAGTGCGCCATGCCAACAGATAAAAGAAAAAGTAAGAACAGATTCAATAAAAACGGGACTAGCGTTAAAAACACAAAGTTTAGGATAAAAGTGCATACGTTGAATTCCTTTTATAAAAGGTGAACATTTCCCAAATTCATTTTAATGAATAAATCATCAAGTGTGAATTATTTTATGAGCAGTCAAAGAATATTTGTAACGAAATCTTTCTTGACAGATCAAACACTCAAAAGGCTTCTCACCTGTGTGAGTTCTCATGTGATCGGTCAAATGACCACTCCGAGAGAAACGTTTCCCACAAGTCTCACACGAATACGGCTTCTCGCCTGTGTGAGTTGTCGTGTGCTTAGTCAATTGTTGCCTCTGAGAAAAACATTTCCCACAAGTTTCACATGAATAAGGCTTCTCACCGGTGTGACTTCTTATGTGGTAAGTTAAATTCCCCCTATGACTGAAGCTTTTTCCACACGTCTTACAAGAGAAAGGCTTCTCACCTGTGTGACTCCTAATGTGGTAAGTTAAAGACCCCCTATAACTGTAGCTTTTTCCACAGGTCTTACACGAGTAAAGCTTCTCAGCTGTGGGTCTTTTAATTTCTGGACTAACTACTGGTACATTGTCTATGTGATCTTTAGTTTGTGGACACCGTTTGTTTAGTTCATTTTTGTTATTTCTGTTTCTTTCCTGGTTGTCAGCTTCAGGAGAGTTCTGAGAAAGGAGCTGGTCCCTGTTTGCTTCTGGTTTACTGCAGTCTCTTTCTTCATAAGGAGTCACCGTAAAGGTATCAGCCTCCTGCTTCAGTGCAAACTGCTGCTCGTCCTGACTGATACAAAGTTCCTGCTGTTCCTCCTTTAACTGTGTAGATTCTCTTTCTTCCTGGTCATCATTCATTTGGGAAGGTTCTGGATCCTTTTGATCCAAACTGAAGTTTCTTTCCTGGTTCCAGAGCTGCTGCTCAGTCAGAACATCCTCCTCTTTCCAGACATAATGCTGAGTGAGATCTGGACACACAGAGAGACAACACAGAGTTCAGTTATTAGAATTAAAAACAGCCAGACGTGCTGTCTGACTGACCCACTGAGGTACTGGACATAGTTTTATTTATATTTATTGAACAACATTTTTACTAACTTCAGGGACGGGACATACTGTGAGGTATAAAATACCTTCTCCATACCATTTTTGGTCAGAGCTGAGAGAAGTTATACCCTGATTTTGGGTTTAGACTTGAATCTCAACCTCCAGTTCTAATAAGGAAACACTTCGAGCAAGATGGTTACTTATACAGTATACTTATTAGGTAATGGAATGCTAACTGTCAACAGTGAGGTTCAGCTTCACTTTTTGTATATAAGACGGAGGTTTCCTCTGAAGGGAGCGCACTTTTTTCTTTGACAGCCTCAGATGCACTGAGTTGTACAGTATGCCTTTTGACATTAAAAAGTTTTTTGTTCAACTAAAGTCTGTTTCAGCAGAGTCTTTATACTACAGAGCATGCATGATCAGACCTGGTTATGAAGAATACACTTCAACTGTACAGGGCGTTGAGAGAAACAAACATTTACACACAGCTTCTTCTGTAGCCAAGAATTAGACCACCAAGGTCCCCGCCTTCGGCCATTGCCCATCTCACATTGCACCCAACCCTTTTGGCCCCTCCCACAAGTGGTGAGCCCATGGGAAGGTGGTACCGGGCTCCATGGGTAATATCCTGGCCACTAGACTCTTGCTAATGTGGCCACCTCCAGGCTTGGCTCCAGAGAAGGGCTCCAGTGACCCGTGTCTGGGTGAGGGAACTCTGTTCCATCAATATTTATCATCTTAAGGAGTTTTTGGGCTTACATTTTATCTGATCCCTCACCTAGAGAACCTGTTTGCCTCATGTGACTCTACCAGGGACATAAAGCCCCAGACTACTTAGCTCCTAGGATCATTGGGACACTGAAACCCCTCCAACACAATAAGGTGGCAGCCCAGGAAGGCCTGGGATGAAAATCAGCACCTCCAAATCCAAGACCATGATCTTGAGCTGGAAAAAAGGTAAAATGCCTTCTCCGAGTCGGGGATGAGGTCCTGTCCCAGTGGAAGAGTTTAAAGTGCCTGTGACTCCATATTTAAATCACTTTATATTAAACAGGTGTAATCTTTGATGCCTCTAGATCAGCGTTGTACCATTATAACTCAAAATACGCTGTAATTATTTCCTAACGAGCAACTCAGAGATCAGAAGAAAGCGCCGCCTTCCGGTTCTGCTGGGTTTCTCCTTATTTGGCAGCCTGGCACTTCTGCTGCAGCAGGGGGCAGTGCCGTCGCGTGAAAGAGAAACGAAACTGAAACTAAACACTACACGGTCTATGGGCAATGGCGGCGGCACTGCCTCGCTCCAGGTGTCGTGAACGTGCATGTGGGAGGAGAATTTACCATATAAGCAAGTCCGGATCACTATGACCTCATAGCGGGCTGGAGTGAAAAAAACTGTTTGAAACCTGGGTCTGAAATCTGGAAGAGCTTCTCACTGGCTGGACTAGGAGACAGATGGACGCCGTGTTTTGCTCTTTCTGGCAGGTTTAAGGTGAGAACTCAACATTGCAACATGATAGATAAGTCAGAAAACACGGAAACCGATGTCATGGGACCTTTAAATATTTCAGGGTCTTGTTCACAAATTGTAACGACTTTTGATGAACTCACTGCAAAAAGCTTGAAAATAAGTAGAATTCTGTCCACTCCCCCTATGTTGCAGCTGCTGTATATTTGCGTTGCCTGCTGACATATGATTGGCTGTTGCTGCTGGTGCTCTGCAATCCCATTAGAAGTCTACAATGTCCAGTAGACCAATCAAGAAGTCTACATTCACGAGTAAACCAATTCAGACCATTTGCAGTAAATGATGGAACCACAATTTCTGCTCTACTAGTTGATCCTGATGGAGAATGTCTGACCTTTGACCTTAAACAGGACGTTCATATTGAAAAACCCTCCAATGTGGCTGAGTTGACACAACTCTGTAACAAAGACTGGAACAAAATTCCTCCACAGTGACGTCAGAGGCTCATTACTAGTCATCACAAACACTGGATTGTTGTTGTTGTCAGCTGGAGTTACAACCAATTATTAGGTTTAGGGGCAATAACTTTTTCACACAGGATCAGGATGGTTATTTTTCCCGCCTAATCAAATAAATCATTATTTGAAAATTGCATTTTATATTTCCTCAGGTCATCTTTTGACTGAAAATTGTTTGCTGATCTGACATATTTAGGTGTGGCGAGTCAGCAAAAACAGAAGAAAACTGAAATAAAATTGTCTAAATTCATATTGTCACAATTTCTACTTTACAAGTGAATCCTGGTCCACAGGTCAGACACAAAAAGGCTTCTCACCTGTGAGATTTATTTAATGTTGAGTCAAGTGACTCTTCTGTGAGAACTGTTTACCACAAGATTTACAAGAATACAGTTTCTCTCCTGTGAGTACTAATGTGGTTAAAGTTCACCTTCAAATCAAACTATCTCACAGGTTTTACATGAGAAAGGTTTCTTACCTGTGTGAATTTCTGGATGCCTTTTTTGTTGTTTGGGATTGTCTAAATGTTCTCTGTGACTCTTGGTTTGTTGACATCTTTTATTTTGTCTCAGTTCTTCGTCTCTGCTTGATTCTGAGTTTTCATTCTTCCTTCCTTCCTGATCCTGGTTTTCAGCTTCAGGAGGGTTCTGAGAAAGGAGTTGGTCCCAGTTTGCTTCTGGTTCACTGCAGTCTCTTTCTTCAGGAGGAGGAGTCACCATTAATGTATCAGTCTCCTGCTTCAGTACCAACTGCTGCTCATCCTGACTGACACAATGTTCCTCTTCTATCATCTGCAAAGGTTCTAGATCATCTGGTTCCTCTTTCATCTGTGGAGGTTCTGCTTCTTCCTGCTGCAAACTGGAGTTCCTCTCCTGGTTCCAAAGCTGCTGGTTAGTCAGAACCTCTTCCTCCTTCCAGATATAATGCTGTGGGACATCTGGACAAACAGAGAGGCAACACACAGAGTTCAGTTATTAGAAATAAAAACAGCCATACGTGTGGTCTGACTGTTCCACTGAGATACTGGAAACTAATTCAAAGTGAGGAGGAAAAAAAGAAGGAAAAAGTCACTCCTAAAATAACGACAGGCAATGGGCTCAGCTAATCACCAATTATATATTTGTCAGAAGAAGAAGAAGTTTTATTTATATAGCGCCTTTCAAGATAGGGATCACAAGGTGCTTTAGGGTTAGGCTCTGGTCGCCAGATCTCAGGGACCTGCAGGGGGTTTACGGCTGGAGAAGATTGCTGATGTAGGTGGGAGCTTGGTCATGTAGGGCCCGGTGAACCAGAACCAGGAGCTTAAATTGAATTCTGGAGTAGTGGGGTGATCTGAGTGGATTTGGAGGACTTAGTGAGAAGCCTAGCACAAGCATTCTGAACCAACTATAACCGGTCCAGTGAGGTTTTCTTCAAACAGGTGAAAAATGAATTGTATTAGTCCAGACGGGTCGAGATGAATGCATGGATGATAATTTCAAGTTCAGAGCGTGACAGAATAGGACTGAGCTTAGCTTCTGATTGCCCAACCCTACTACTGGACTATATAATAATAATTTACATTTATTGACTGAATTTTTTACTAACTTCAGGTACAGAACATAGTTTTGAAAATAAAACAGCTTGAAAAACTGAAATGTCTGACTTCTTGTTGGATAATAAAGAAATAAAATCAATGCAACCAACAGAAATACAAAGTAGCTGATCTTATTCCAAAAAAACTGATAGCTGCATTAATTTGACATTCGACATGATTGTTCTTAAATCAAGAAATTCATCTAATTTCTCAATTTGTTGCTAATTTAAACAGATGGACTGGCGACCCGTCCAGGGTGTCCCCCGCCTCTCGCCCCTTGACCGCTGGAGATAGGCACCAGCTGCCCCGCGACCCTCTGTGGAGGAATAAGCGGCTACAGAAAATGGATGGATGGATGGAATTCAGCAGATATTTGCTGTACAATAAAGGCCGGCTACACTACCGATGAATCTAGTTTTTCCATTTTTTAATACCTAATTTTCTTGATGACATTGATAACATTTTAAACACAGTTGATCAAACTGAGTGGTTTGAATCACCCCTACCATCACAAAAGCCTTACCCATTCATTTAGATAAAACCTAATTAGTGAATTAAAGGAGACACGTTTTAAATAAAAAATTCTAAAAACCCAGAAATTTTTCTTTTTAATCGTCTAAAGCAGAAACCCTGAGGCGGGAACAAATTTTACTGACTGATTTTAGCTCAGTTGTGTCATAAACAGTAACGCATTTTTTCAGTAACGAGTAAACTAACGTGTTACTGTACATTACTGTGGGTTACTAATTTTTGTCATTTTCCTTTGGTAAAAAGATAAAATTTGCTTTCTTCTTGCATTTTGATGAGCTGCGTCACATATGAAGAGTCACTTTTCACCAGGAGGATGACACACGTGCAACACAGTATTTGCCCAAATATCAGAATATGTTTTACCTTTAAACTCAGATTTTTTTGTTGACGTTATTGTTAAAATAAGATGAATTTTGGTGACACTGGATGTCATTTTTATCTTGAGGAAGTGGGGCGTGGCGGTGTTGTGGCAGCTGCTAACTAACTAAAAAGGTGACTAATAATCTAACTTAGTTACTTTTAAATCAAGTAATCAGTAAAGTAACCGTCCCTTTTTAAAGGAGAAATCAGTAATCAGACTACTTTTTCAAGGTGACTGTGGCAATACTAGTCATGAAGCTTCAGAAATTAAGACTTTCAACAGCAAACTGAACCCAAGCAGACTTTCCTGAGACTCTGTCCTCAGTAAAACCACATCAGTCCCATTAGCTGGTGTTCCATACCGATTCTGTGGAGGCTGATTTGTGATTTCCAGCTGATATCCAGCAGTCTGCGCTGACGATCGATCTTTTCCTCCAACTGGACGATGGTTTTCTCAAACTCTGTGAATATTTCTCCAGCAGCAGCAGTTAGTCGCTCGCTGATAAACTCTTTCAGATGCGGAACTGAAGACATTGTTGCTGCAGACACTCAAACATTCACCGCACACACCAAAACACAACAAGCTAACTCTGCTAATGGCTTCAGCTAGCGTCTATCCACCGGAAGTTTCTGACTTCATCTTCTTCTGCTTGCAAGATACACACGTGTCGGCTCATTACTGCCACCTGCTGGAAGTTCGGATATTGGTGTCAACAACATGACAGAACTGACATTTTTAAAAATACCAGACATCAATCATTAAAAAAAAAAAAACTATTCATACTTTATTTTAATATATTGTGTTATTAGGTTCAATCTCCTACTTTTCCTTTTAGAATTTACCTTCAGGGGTTGCCAACTTGCCACAGTGAATCTCCTGGCTCCATCAAAGCCTCTATATCGTCTAGTCTCTCTCCAGTTATGTCCATGACCCCTGCATCCAAATTAAAACCGCATCAGATTAACCTGCATTGATTTTTTTAATCACTTTTTGCATTTCTTTGCTTTAAGCAAACTTTTGAAGTTCACAACGCATACAAAAATATGTAAATATTTTTATGGGGAGCCCCCTAATTTCTTGTACCTCCAAGTAGAATGACAATGAAGACTATTCTATTCTGTTTAAAATTTTTAATCCTCGATTTTAATGTATTGGGATTACTACTGAACAAAATTCAAATAAAACCCAGTAAATTCAAAGCTACAACCTGGTTTCTTTAACCCTCCTTGTCTCTGCAGACCAGATGCACCACCAGGATTATGTTCAGACTTCTCGTCATGATCATCATTATAAAAGAATAATTTAAATTTAATAAAATACATGGATTATCTGTGTATGATAAATTCGATTTGTTTACGTGTAGATCTCAGATCTTCCAGTAGGTGGCAGTAGAGAACCTTGTTTCTCGCCTCCATTCAAGCACGAAGCATGTGTAGGTCTAAGAATGTCCAGTAGGTGGCGGTAATGAGCCTCCAAACACGAAAAGACAGAAACTTCCGGTGGAGCGATACATCTGTTAGCAGAGTTAGCTTGTTGTGTTGTGTTTTGGTGTTTGAGCTGAATGTTTGAGTCTCAGCAGCAACGATGTCTTCAGTTCAGCATCTGAGAGAGTTTATCAGCGAGCGACTAACTGCTGCTGCTGGAGAAATATTCACAGAATTTGAAATAACCATCGTCCAGTTGGAGGAAGAAATCGATCGTCAGCGCAGACTGCTGGATGTTAGCTTGAAACCACAAATCAACCTGCACAGAATCGGTATGAACACCAGCTAATGGGACTGATGTGGTTTTACTGAGGACAGGGTCTCAGGAAGGTCTGCTTGGATTCAGTTTGCTGCTGAAAGTCTTCATTTCTAAAGCTTTGTGAAACTTTGCTCCTACTTCAAAGTTTCTGCTTCAGATAAATGAAAAAGAAGTTTCCTTAAATTTACACATTTGTTTGTATTCTGAATGAATGGTAACGGTTTTTTGTGATGTAAACTACGTTTAAATGTTCTCAGTGTCTTCAGCAAAATTCTTTACTTAAAAAACTGATCCAGCAGTGGTCCAGCCTGCCTTTATCACTCATAGTGTCTGCTGAAACT
Organism: Callopanchax toddi; assembly: GCA_006937965.1. Lineage (NCBI taxonomy): Eukaryota > Metazoa > Chordata > Actinopteri > Cyprinodontiformes > Nothobranchiidae > Callopanchax > Callopanchax toddi. The sequence continues at coordinate 28,143 of SSNR01000161.1, read as the reverse complement.
TGCTGTTTATATTATAAACAATATTTGTGTCAAATCATGAAAATGAGAAACGAGGAAATGCTAAAATATATGTTAAATAAGTTGTTGATCCAAGAAAAATCATGTCCAATGTCAACTTAATGAAACTCTATCAGTTCAAAATAAGATTAGGTGGTGTATTATTGGGTGTTTTTATGGATTAATTTTTCTACAAGTCCTAATATGCAGTTTTTTAAGGCCATGCTTTGATTTTCAATAATCATATAGACAAAACATATCTGCTTACTGACTGATGCTGTGGTTAAAAAGGAACAACGTGAGTTTGTGTAAATCCTTAAACAGTTTGTAAACTTTTTCACTCTCTTCTCTACAATCAGAAACTTGTTTAGAATAGTTTCTGTTAGTCTGGTCTGTATTTGTAGCCTAGTAGACCGTCAGTTCTGATATAGTCTGGTTTACTAGGCTATTTAAACATTACCAAGTAAAGCTGTCTGTTGACCAGTTCATATTGCTCTATTGAGTAAAAGTTATTTCGAGATATATATATATATATATATATATATATATATATATATATATATATATATATATATATATATATATATATATATATATATAGTCGTTATTGTTTTATTGGCCAGCCCTATCTGCTTTATTTAAAGATAGGATACGGTGACCCAGCAGGAGGGGGAAAGAAGAAATGAACAGCAGGAAGGGGAGGACATATCTGAGGGAGAAGAAATGACACGGTCTCCTCATCATACTAATTCCAGAGGACAAAGTTAGGAGGAAGTGGAGCTGAGTTTTAATTTTTGCATCATTTAGGAAACACTAAGAAGTTTTGGTTAAAGGTTTTCATATTGAAGAATTTTGTACAACACTACGATGATAAAATACAAACAGTTGTATGTTATTTATTGTGATATTTGTTATATATTTAGAATATTTAATATAAAAAGTTATTTAATTCATTATTAAACTCTCAAAAGTATCAAAAATTGGTACCATTAAGTACCGTTATCAATTCATAGGTACCGGGAATTGATACTGGATTGAATCAGATGTGAAAGGTACCCAACCAAACCCTGTGCCCCCCCTGCACAAAGGTCTGTGCCCTAGATTGACTGTGCGGTCCTACAGAGCTGGATTTGGGTCATTTGGTGATGCCTGTACTAGAACTCAAAACTGGATTCTAAATCCCAGGAAAATGTTAAATCCTAAGACATTTCATAAGACACTGACTCACCTTAGGAGGATCTGAATGTTTGTTTATCTTAACATGGAGTATCTGTATGTCATGTCACTAAATTTAGTAAAAAAAATTCAATCAGCGTCCAGTATCTTGGTGCCTGTTTTTATTTCTACTAACTGACCTCTGTGTGTTGTCTGTCTGTTTGTCCAGATCTCCCACAGCTTTATGTCTGGAAGGAGGAAGAGGTTCTGACTAACCAGCAGCTCTGGAACCAGGAGAGGAACTCCAGTTTGCAGCAGGAAGAAGCAGAACCTCCACAGATGAAAGAGGAACCAGATGATCTAGAACCTTTGCAGATGATAGAAGAGGAACATTGTGTCAGTCAGGATGAGCAGCAGTTGGTACTGAAGCAGGAGACTGATACATTAATGGTGACTCCTCCTTCTGAGGAAAGAGACTGCAGTAAACCAGAAGCAAACTGGAACCAACTCCTTTCTCAGAACCCTCCTGAAGCTGAAAAGAATGAAAACTCAAAATCAAGCAGAGACGAAGAACTGAGACAAAATAAAAGATGTCAACAAACCAAGAGTCACAGAGAAAATTTACACAATCCAAAACTAAAAAGGCCCCCAGAAACTCAGACAGGTAGGAAACCTCTCTCATGTAAAACCTGTGAAATTTTATGTGTGAAACAATGAACTCCTGACATTTTTTGATTTGAAGGTGAACTTTAACCACATTAGAACTCACAGGAGAGAAGCTGTATTCTTGTAAATCTTGTGGTAAACAGTTCTCACAGAAGAGTCGCTTGACTCAACATTAAATAAATCACACAGGTGAGAAGCCTTTCTTGTGTCTGACCTGTGGACCAGGTTTCAATTGTAAAGTAGTAGAAATTATGACAACATTTCATGTGTTTTCAAAACATAGTGAGTTGTGAAAACTTAAAGTATGTGCTCCACTCCAAATCTCATCTGTTTTTGCTGACATGCTGCTGCAGCTGCATAAACACCACAAACTAAAAAAAACCTATCTCATGCTCCACAATATCTCCTCTGATGTGATTAGGCAGTCCGGGGCGGCTTGTAGCTCAGTAGGTAGAGTGGCTGTCTGGCAAATGGAGGGTCGCCGGGCTACTTTGTCATTGTGCCCTTGCACAAGAAACTCACTTCACCCACCTTGTCTGGTAGTGGTGGTCATTAGGGCCATCAGCGTGTGAATGTGTGTGTGTGAATGACTGAATGTAGTGTAAAGTGTTTTGGGAGTCCTTGGATTTAGAAAAGCACAATATAAGAGCAGGCCATTTACCACGAGTATTGTTCCAGTTAGAGCAGTGGTCCCCAATATTCTCTGTGCAAAGGACCGGTTTCGTGCTGAGCAATATGTCTACGAACTGGTTGGTATTCGGGGGATGGCTTTTCAGACCCAGAGACCTTGTGTGTTACCCCCGCTCACGTGCCCTTATGAACGCTTCTTTACCATGAAACGCAGCAGGAAGTGAGGACTATAGATCAGCTTAGCTAGCTTCTCAGCAGGAGATCACAGTCTGCAATCTATACAACAATAACATTTTTTATAATTCTGCCGTTCTGATGGCCTAGTACCAAATGACCCATAGACCAGTAGTGGTCTAGGGACCGGTGGTTGAGGACTTCTGGGTTAGAGAAATACTTCATGTTTCTAAGGACTTCCCTTGCTTTGAGTGACATTACTGGTGTGTGTGGTCCTAACTGTAGATAAATAACTGATAGAACGCCACTTCAAAAGGACCCAAACATCCCTTCAAACTGAAATGTTCTGTCTTATTTTTTTCATTAACATGTTCTTCTTGTATGCTTTGTCTGTTCAGATCTCCCAGAGCATTATGTCTGGAAAGAGGAGGATGTTCTGACTGACCAGCAGCTCTGGAACCAGGAGAGGAACTTCAGTTTGGAGCATAAGGATCTAGAACCTTCCCAGATGAAATTTGACCAAGAACAAACAAAACTTACACAGATTAGGGAGGAGCAGCAGGAACTTTTTATCAGTCAGGATGAGCAGCGGTTTGCACTGAAGCAGGAGACTGATGCCTTTATGGTGACTCCTCCTGAAGAAAGAGACTGCAGTAAACCAGAAGCAATCAGGGACCAACTCCTTTCTCAGAACTCTCCTGAAGCTGACAACCAGAACCAGGACAGAAGCAGAAAGAAGTATTCTGCATCAAACAGTGATGAAGAACTGAAACAAAATAAAAAACGTCCACAAACCATAATTCACAGAGATGATGTAGGCAGTCTAGAATTTAACAGTAACACAGACGAGAAACCGTTCTCATGTAAGATCTGTGGAAAAGGTTTCAGTTATAAGAAGAGTTTAACTAACCACATGAAAATTCACACAGGTGAGAAGCCTTTCTCTTGTAAGACCTGTGGGAAAAGTTTTAATCAAAGCAGCGCTTTAACTTGCCACATGAGAACTCACACAGGTGAGAGGCCTTTCTCTTGTAAGACCTGTGGAAAAAGTTTTAATCAAAGCGGCTCTTTAACTTGCCACATGAGAACTCACAAAGGTGAGAAGCCTTTCTCTTGTAAGTTCTGCGGAACTAGTTTTAGTCATAGTGGGAATTTAACTCTTCACATTAGAATTCACACAGGCGAGAAGCCATATTCATGTGAAACTTGTGGAAAATGTTTCTCTCAGAAGTCTCACTTGACTGGGCACATGATAAATCACACAGGTGAGAAGCCTTTTCAATGTTTCATCTGTCAAGAAAAGTTCCATTCCAGATATTTCTTATCTGTTCATAAGAGAATTCACACTTGAGGATCTATAGATGAAAACTAATTTGATAAATGTTTATCTCTCAAAAAAGTAACTCAACTGAACATGAAAACTCACAGATAAGAAGGTTTAATCTCGCCAGCCTTTTAACATTCTCAGACTTTGAGGCACATTAAAGCTCCCAGTTCAGAAGTTGGAGTCTGTAGTTCATCATCATCAAACTTTAGTCCTGAAACTCCAGTGGAAAGGTTTGTCTGGAAGGAAAAAACAATAACAGTTGCTATTAGATTTTTAGGTTGTACACAAATAATCAAAAAGGTAAGCAGGTAGCTCAGTGGATTTGTTGTGCACCTTGGTTTAGGAGCTATTTATATTCCTTTATTTTACCAGGTGAAATCTCATTGAGATATTTAATCTCATTTTCAAGAGTGACCTGGTCCAAGAAGGCAGCATGAAAACAGTACAATGAATTTTACACAGACATAGTACCGCAAAGCAGAAATATAGCAAAATACAGAAAATAAAACAAGAAGTACAAAATTACCAAAGTTAATCAGATTCAATAAATAAAGCAGCTACATTCTCCCAGAGAGCCAGTTTCACGGTCCTTTAAAAGTGATTTAAATTCACCTAATGAGATGACTTTTGACATTTTTTATTTCCTTTTGTAGGTTATTCTATGAGAAGGGAGCGGCATAATGAAAAGCTTTTACCAAATTCGGTTTTAGGTCTAGGGATTGACATTTGCGCAGACCATGACGGTTTTGACCATTTTGTAAATGCATACACAGATAAGATGGAGTCAGACCAAGGAGAGACTTGTAGACAAAAGTCATCCATTGAGTGAATCTGCGAGCATACAGAGAGCAGTGATGAACACGATGATCTAAACCAGTGATAAAACGTAGTGCACTGTGGGACACTGGCTCCAGTTTTTTTAGCCATTTATCAGCTGTAGTCATAGACGGAATCAGCATCATCTAGTAAAGGTAGAAAGGTTGCAGAGATTAGGTGTTTCCTTGCTTTCAGAGAAAAACATAATTTCTTTCTGTAAAAGAAACCTAGTTTAAGCTTCAGCTTTTTGACGAGGTTTTCTATGTGGAACTGAAATGAACGGTTCTGATCGACTATGACCCCCAAGTATTTGTAAGATGTGACCAGTTCAATAGGAACCCCATGAATATTGATCAGCTGGTATGAATGGCACTGAAAGAAGTTCATCTGAATTTGGCGATCACATTTCTTTTCATGGAAATCAGTCGATTTTGATCGGTACATCCCTACTCTTTATAAAATTTCTTCAGAGTTGACCGACCTGATTTGCAGCAGATACTTTAATATCTCTAGGAAAAAGTGTTGAAATACAGAGTGTGTAAAACACTAATATGTTTGACCCAAAATGGTGGACTTTCTGTTGGCTTTCTACTAATAAATTATTTTGTACATCTTGATAAAATACAGTGTATACGTATATACATGTACCTAATTCTAAAGCTCAATGCTAAACTATTAAAAAGCTTTAAAAACACAAACCTCAATAGAACTTTGGTTGCTTTTCTGTCTTTAACTACTGTTAGAGCCAAAAGTTGAGCATCATTTTCTGCCATCATCTTCGTTTCAGTTTGTACTTCAGAAAAATGAAGCTAATGACATCAACACGCCCAACTCGATTATAGATGTACCAACTATAGTGCTCGTTGAGATTTCCTACCAGGTCATGTAAGCAAATTTTGTTTTTCTTCTAAAGGTTTATTATTTATATTGTTGGTTTCTGCATGTCTGTTCTTTGCTAGCTGCAAGACAAATTGCCACATTGGAGATGATAAAGTTATTCAAAGTCAAATTAATTCTGCATTTGTGTAATAGTTCTGATCCGTGTTTGTATTTCATGTCAAACATCACTCTGATGTCTACTGGTTGAAATACTGACTACCTATCAGTTTATCTCACAGCTCTACTAGAAAAAGCTGATTATTCCTTTAAGATTGTTGTGCTGATGTGTCATAGACGCACCAGAGGAACGTATCCTGATAGGTTGCCCAATTCAGTTTAAAGATGCATTCAAGTTCTGTTTTTGAGAATAATTTTAATGTAGTTGATTAATTTTGTATGTTTTTCATGTATAGAAATAAAAACCCAGTTGATTTAAAGCTACCAGGGGTTTCCATGTCCCTCCTTGTCACTGCAGACCAGGTTAAATCCCTCTGAGCTGACACAAGGCGTTCTTTGTTTACTGGCACTTTTCATGACATCAGCCATGTCAGAACTGTATAAAACAGTGTAAAAAATTAATTTCACAGAGTAATTTATTTTTATGCTACTTTATTATATATATATACACACATCTTATTTGCAGTGGGTAGCACTGATGCCTTGCAGCAAGGAGGTTGTGGGTTCACGTTCCGGCTCTGCAGCCTCTCTTGAGTGGAGCAGCATGTTTTTCCTGTGCCGGTGTGAGTTTTCTTCAGCTCTCCCTCACAGACAAAAACATGCATATCAGATCCATTGGTGTCTCTAAATTGACTCTAGGTGTGAGTGGGTGTGTGACTGGTTAGTTGGTTGTCTGTATCTGACCCTGTGATGGACTGGTGACCCATCCAGGGTGTCCCTCTCCTCTCGCCCCACGATGCTGGAGTTGGGCAGCAGCTCCCCGTGACCCTCAGTAGAGAAATAAACAGTTATAGAAAGAGGATAGACTGTCCAAAATTAAACCAGACCTGGACCCAACATGTGAGCGTTGCAAAAGGTCACCCACTACTCTCTATCACATGTTCTGGATGTGCCCAAGGATACAAGGGTATTGAGGTTCAATTTTTAATGCACTCGCTAAGATCTGTGGGACAGATTTGAGCCCTGACCCCTTAACCGCCCTGTTTGGCGTAGCAACGGGTGACGCCCCTCTGGATAAAGGTCAGTTGCACATGATTGCATTTAGTTGCTTGCTGGCTAAGAGACTCATTCTCCTCAGGTGGAAGGACGCACACACCCACCAGCATTTGGCCATTGGATAAAAGAGATCATGGCCCATGTACACCTAGAAAAAATTAGAAGTGTTTTGGGGGGCTCATTTAAAAATTTTTCTTCTGTTTGGTCATCATTTAGATTGTTTTTTGAGGGTGTTTCTGTAGGTGATTTTACATGATCCCATATATGCTTGTCTATTTATGTTTTGAGGGTTAACCTGTTATTTATTTTTGGGTTTTTTTTTTTTTTTTTTTTTTTTTTTTTTTTTTTTTTTTGCTTTCTGAATTGGTGTCTTGTCAGAACCCTTTATTTTATTTTTTTAATTTATTTATTTTTATATATATATATATATATATATACTTTTGAGCATGTTTCTCCTTTGTATTTGGTCCAGTGCAGCGGGAGGGAGGGATATTTTGTTTTATATATATATATATATATATATATATATATATATATATATATATATATATATATATATATATATATATATATATGAAAATCTGAAAACATAATAAAAAGACAATGTTCATAAAACAAACAAAAAAAGAAAGAGGATGAGTTGATAGTTTCATATTTCAGTATTTACCCGTGATAATTTGATAATAATTGGATATATACAAGTGTCGGCCTCGGAGCTTCCAGCAGGTGGCAGCAATGAGCTAAAAAGTTCAGTCAGAAACTTCCGGTTGACGTAAACTGAAGCTGTTAGCAGCGTTAGCTTGTTGTGTTTTGGTGTGTGAGCTGAATGTTTGAGTCTCTGCAGCAACAATGTCTTCAGTTCAGCATCTGAGAGAGTTTATCAGCGAGCGACTAACTGCTGCTGCTGGAGAAATATTCTCAGAGTTTGAGAAAACCATCGTCCAGTTGGAGGAAGAGATCGATCGTCAGCGCAGACTGCTGGATATCAGCTGGAAATCACAAATCAGCCTCCACAGAATCGGTATGGAACACCAGCTAATGGGACTGATGTGGTTTTACTGAGGACAGAGTCTCAGGAAAGGTCTGCTGGATTCAGTTTGCTGCTGAAAGTCTTCATTCAGGGACACAACCTTGGTGAAACCAGTCGGGAAATTTAGTTCCTGGTTTCAAATTCCAAGTTTCTGCTCGAGATAAATAAAAAGAAATCTAATTTAATTTACAAATTAGATTTTATTCTGAATGAATGCCAATATCCTTTGTGATGGTAAGGTAAAATGTGTTTTAAACGAGTCCTTGGACTTCGAAAAGCTCTGTATAAAAACAGGCCATTTACCATGAGTATTGTAACAGTTGGAGCAGTGGTCCCCAACATTCTTTGTGTCACGTTGCCAGATTGGAAATGTTGGAAAAGTATCGTACCAGGATCTTAAAATTATCGTATTTTAAGAAAAATTATCATACACTACTAAGTTACAGCCTTAACCCAGGTTTTAATATCAGTATATCAAACACTGTGCAAAATTATAACCTTTAAAGTAGTTTTAGCTTTAAATAATGATTAAAACAAGCATCTCTTACACAAATTCCATACCACAAAGGGCTCAAATTGTCGTATTTATGGAATTATTGATCGTACAGAGTGCTAAATTATCCTACAAATACAATAATTATCGTATACCTGGCAACACGGGCTGGTTTTGTGCTGAGCAGTTTGTCTACGGACTAGTCGGTGACGTTTGGGGGGGCTTTAGAGACTGGTGGTTGGGAACCTCTGAGTTAGAGGAATACTTCCTGTTTCTAGGGACTCCCCTCGTTTTGAAGGATGTCACTGATGGGCGTGGTCCTAACTGTAGATAAATAACTAATAGACTAGAACCACTTCAGAAGGACCCAAATATCCCTTCAAACTGAAATGTTCTGTCTTATTGTTTCATTATTTAACATTTTCTTCTTGTCTGTTTGGAAAGAGGAGGATGTTCTGACTGACCAGCAGCTCTGGAACCAGGAGATGAACTCCAGTTTGGAGCATAAGGATCTACAACCTTTCCAGATGAAAGATGACCAGGAAGAAACAGAACCTACACAGATTAAGGAGGAACAGCTGGAACTTAGTATTGGCCAGGATGAGCTGCAGTTTGCATTGAAGCAGGAGACTGATACCTTGACCCCTTCTGAAGAAAGAAGCAGCCCTAAACCAGAAGCAAACAGGGACCAGCTCCTTTCTCAGAACTCTTCTGAAGCTGACAACCAGAACCAGGAAAGAAGCAGAAATAAAGACACTGCATCAAACAGAGATGAAGAACTGAAACACAATAAAAGACCTCCACAAACCAAAGATCACAGAGACAATGTCATCAGCCCAGAACTTAACAGTAACACAGATGAGAAACCTTTTTCATGTAATGCATGTGGAAAACGTTTCAGGCGTAGGAAGAGTTTAACTTACCACACGAGAACTCATACAGGTGAGAAGCCTTTCTCATGTGAGACCTGTGGAAAAAGTTTCATTCATAGGGAATCTTTAAATTACCACGTGAAAACTCACACAGGTGAGAGGCCTTTTTCTTGTAAGACTTGTGGACAAAGTTTTAGTCATAGGAGGAGTTTAACTTACCACATTAGAAGTCACACAAGTGAGAAACCTTTCTCATGTGAGACCTGTGGAAAAAGTTTCATTCATAGGGAATCTTTAACTTACCACGTGAAAACTCACACAGGTGTTAAGCCTTTTTCTTGTAAGACCTGTGGAAAAAGTTTCATTCAAAAGGGCTCTTTAACTTGCCACATGCGAACTCACACAGGTGAGAGGCCTTACCTATGTAAGTTCTGCAGAAGTAGTTTTAGTAGTAGTGGGCAATTAACTCTTCACGTTAGAATTCACACAGGCGAGAAGCCATATTCATGTGAAACTTGTGGAAAATGTTTCTCACAGAAGTCTCACTTGACTGGTCACATGATGACTCACACAGGTGAGAAGCCTTTGAATGTCTGATCTGTCGAGAAAAATTCAACTTTCAATTATTTTATGTTTATTAATTTCATTCACTTTTATCCAAAGTGACTTACATTATTACATACACCTATCGGGCATGTTGTGATGTGGGAGAAACCGGAGGTCCTGGAGGAAACCCACAGATGCATGGGGAGAACATGCAGCTCCAGGCAGAAAGAGCGCAGCCGGGATTTGAACCTGCAACCATCTTACTGCGAGGCAGCAGTGCTAACAACTGTGCCGCCATGCAGCCCATTTTTTTACTTTTTATTTGATTTATTTTTTAACTGATCATAAGAGAATTCACACTTGATGACTTATAGATTAAACCAAATTTGGTAAATGTTTATCTCACAAAACAACTGAACACACGAAAACTCATCGATAAGACGGTTTAATGTCATCCACCTCTTAACATCCTCAGACATTGGGGAACATCAAAGATCATCATCATTAAATTTGAGTCCTGAAACCCCAGTGGGAAAGGTTTGTCTGGAAGAAAAAACAATAACTGTTGTAATACAAAGTGTGTAAAACACTAAAATGGCACGTTTGATCCAAAATGGTGGACTTTCTGTTGTCATACTTTCATATGACCAGTTAAATCTTTTGTACATCTTGATGAACTACAGTATATACATGTGCCAAATTCTAGGGTTAGGGTTAGGCACACACTCAACTAGATTATAGATGTACCAATAGTGCTCCTTGAGATTTCCTGCGAGGTCATGTAAATAAATTTTATTTTTCTTCTAAAGGTTTATTTTTGACATTGTTGGTTTAATTCTGCATTTGTTTAATTGTTCTTATCCATGTTTGTGTTTCATGTCAAAGATCACTCTGATCAGTTTGTCTCACAGCTCCATTTGAAAAAGCTGATTATTCCTTTAATATTGTTGTATTGAGGATTGCTGTTTTATGGAGTAGGACGCACCAGAGGAACTTATCCTGTTAGGTTGCCCAATTCAGTTAAAGATGCGTTAAACTTCAAATAGACTTGTTTTTGAGAATAATTTTAATTTAGTTGATTAATTTTGTATATGTTTCATGTATGGAAATAAAGATCCGGTTGATCCAAAGCTACCAGGGGTTTCCTTGTCCTTCCTTGTCACTGCAGACCAAGTCCCTCTGAGTTGAGTTACAGACACAGGGCGTTCTTTGTTTACTGGCACTTTTTCGTGCCATCAACCATGTCAGAACTGTATAAAATGGTATACTTTTATAATTTATACTTTTTATTTTCATATTATTTAGTAGCACTGATGCCTCGGCTCTGCAGCCTCTCTGAGTGGAGTAGCATGTTTTTCCTGTGCCAGTGTGAGTTTCCTTCAGCTCTCCCTCACAGTCAAAAACATGCATATCAGATCTATTGGTGTCTCTAAATTGTCTCTAGGTGTGAGTGGGTGTGTGACTGGTTGGTTGTCTGTATCTGACCCTGTGATGGACTGGTGACCCGTCCAGGGTGTCCCTCTCCTCTCGCCCCACGATGCTGGAGTTAGGCAGCAGCTCCCCGTGACCCTCAGTAGAGAAATAAACGGTTATAGAAAGAATATGGGTTGATAGTTTCATATTTCGAACAGTTGTTAGCCGTGTAATCATTTTATCATGATTAGATGTATACAAGTCTCGATCTCGGAGCTTCCAGCAGGTGGCAGCAATGAGCTAAAAAGTTCAGTCAGAAACTTCCGGTGGAGGGAAACTGAAGCTGTTAGCAGAGATAGCATCTTGTGTTTTTGCTGTGTGAGCTGAATGTTTGAGTCTCTGTAGCAACAATGTCTTCAGTTCAGCATCTGAGAGAGTTTATCAGCGAGCGACTAACTGCTGCTGCTGGAGAAATATTCTCAGAGTTTGAGAAAACCATCGTCCAGTTGGAGGAAAAGATCGATCGTCAGCAGAGACTGCTGGATATCAGCTGGAAACCACAAATTAACCTCCACAGAATCGGTATGGAACACCAGCTAATGGGACTGATGTGGTTTTACTGAGGACAGAGTCTCAGGAAAGTCTGCTGGATTCAGTTTGCTGCTGAAAGTCTTCATTTCTGAAACTTTAGGAGGTGAAATCAGTCGGTAAACTTTGTTCCAGCCTCAAAGTTTCTGCTAATGATAAATAAAAAAGAAATCTTCAATTTACAAATTAGATTTTATTCCGAATGAATGGGAAAGTCTTTTGTAATGGTAAGGTAAACTGCATTTCAAATGAGTCCTTGGATGTAGAAAAGCTATATTAGAAACTATATAAGAATAAGCCATTTACCATGAGTATTGTATGGGGTTCCATTTGTGCCAAAAATATGTAAGTTTGTTGGGTGGACTTACCAGACCGGAGACCTTCCACTTCACCCCCGCTTATGTGCTCTTATGATGCTCCTTTGACGTGAAACACAGCAGGAAGTGAGGCGTATTGACCTTTTGCACCTGCGTCACCTGATCACGTGGATTCATCATAGTGGTTGCAAGGGTGAATTACGGGAGTACTGAACAGAGAGCAAAAGTGGCAACTGAGGTTGTTTTTTTGTTGTTGTTGCCAGTTTAGCCTGTCTTCTACTTGTTCCAGCCCAGCCCAGCTCACTTGTGGGAAGGTTTATCACACCAAGGTGGGGCTCAGAGAGTCATATTTAAACACATTACTTGTTAGCTAGCTTACAAACATTAGCTTATGTTCTCTAGGTCTGGGTACGTTAAATATTTTTTGATACTACTACTTTAACGATACCTGGTTTTCGATACCGGTACTTTTTTGGTACCTATATGTATAATTCTGAGAGAAAATAACAAAGTATTAAACATTTTTTTAAATTAAACCAAAAAAAAAAATCATTTTGTGGCATATTTATGCATTTACTATTATTACCGGTATTTATTGCTTACCTCGGGAACTTTCTGTTATGTCACAGTCAGAGGTCGCGCTAGACTTTTTAGTTTTCCGTCATTTGACTGACGGGGTTTAAAAAATCCGGTCATAATCTATTTTTATCCGTCACTTATTAATTTTACACTTAATACATTTTTAGTAGCATTATTACACCGGGCCCATTTAGCACACAAATCCATAGAATTAGACTCTAAATTAGTTGATCAGCCAGTCATCATATAGAAATCATATAGAAATTCCAAAAAACTCCGTTTGGAGTTGAGCGCAGCAGCAGGTGCAGCTCTGTGCGCTTCGCGGGACTCTGATTACCGTATAATATTAACGTTCATTATGAGATCATGAGAGAGATGAGGTGTTCACATATTTTTCATTGAGATACTCAGGGGAAAACCTGGCGCTGACGTTTAATGCGGACCTCCTCGCAGGTTAGTGGGTGTTTGAAGTCCAGTTCTAGGTGTGCGCTCGCGGAGCAGATTTTGCGTGTCAACAAGCCTCCCCAGCCTAAGAACGCTACTCCGAGAGCGCATTACAACAGAAAGTGTAGTTAGTCTGCATCTGATCTCGCGCTGAGCACCGGATTGCAAAGGGGCGTTTGGATCAGGTCTGACACCTGATGAGCTCTGGCGGACCAGTGTTCTTCTGTTGCAGAGCGCAGGACGTCTGGATCACAGGTCCACGCACAGCAGCACAGAACCAGTCTGCTGGGCTGCAGTTATTGGTGGAGATGTAGCACTATTTCTGCATCCTTGGTTGGAATTATTAGTGGGGACAATTAAGTGATTGCTTATGACGGTCTGATGGACGTGCAGGCGCGCGCGCAAACCTGTCAGAATGACCGGCGCCCTTCAGATCTTTCCGTCAGAGTTTTAAAAACCCAGTTAAATACCGAATATTTCCGGTTTACGCGACCCCTGGTCACAGTATTCCCCTCACACATCTCCTGATGCAGCAGAGACTGGAAGCTCGGGGTCTCCTCTTTTTTTTCCAGTCGGACTGTACTCGGTGCTGCAGCTCGCAAATTAATTCCATTTACGATGCGTGGCTTTGACTAATTGCTAGAATTCCTGTTTTTCGTGGCACAAATCTCATTGCATATGTTGCATTTTGCTCTGTTCCCGTTTACCTATCCAAAATGCAAACAAACTTCAGAGTTTTTTGGAATTTTTTTACCCGAACATCACTACGCTTGTGGGAGAACTTTTTTGAAAGGGAGAGGAGGGGCTATCTGCTCCTCTGCGTATCACCTGTGTCTCACCTGTGGAGCGGAGCAGCGGTGGAGAAATGAAGCGGCTCATTTACAAGGACATTTTATTGTAAAAGTACCGAAATCTGTACCGTGTTTTTTCGATACTGGTACCGGTACTTACTGACGACTTTCTGTCTGTACCAGTGTAGTACCGTGTTTCGGTGCCCAGCCCTAATGTTCCTCCCTGCTGCTGTTAACCGATGTAACAAGTTGCCGCCTTTGCCGGAATTCATCCCGTTGGATTTATAACATTATGTGATGAACAGCGTTCACTTTACGCTGGAGCTGATTTTTAAAAAATTAAAAAATAGTTCAGATCCCTACCAGTCAGTGGCTGGCAGGGTCAACGGGTTCAGATGTTACTCTCACATCGGACAAGACGAGATATCTCATAATGGCGAAGCTCATAATGCTAAATAATTCTTTCACTATAGTGGAGACAGTAACACATCCTCCATGGTGAAATAAAGGATTATCAATACTAAATATAAACACATCACATTTATCATTTCAGGTCCATCACAGTTAGACCATCTTCCTCCAGAAATACTATATGAACGTTAATCTTACGGTAAAACGTGTTCGCTGCTAATCCAAAAACACTTTGAGGGCTGCTAATCTGTTACCACTGCAGCTCATCTACGTTTTCGATTTCCATCAAAGATTTAAAAAATGACAAGTTGAGTTTACACCCATGTGTGTTAGTGCAGCCAACCGCGCAACAAACTACCACCATTTTACTGTGAAGTCAGCTAAGTAAAAGTGATAAAAGGCAACAAACTGGCTTGTTTTGACTAGCTTCCCAGGAGTCCTTCTGCCATCCGAAATGGCTAAGGGGTCAGCCTCAGGAGCGACAGGACGTCACGTGCAAAGGGTCAGTAGATCAGCTCAGCTCACTCGGCAGCTTCTCAGCAGGTGATCACAGGCTGTGATCAATACATCAGTGAAAATGGTTTGGTTTATTCCATTCTGATGGCCTGGTACCAAATGACCCACGGACCAGTAGTGGTCGAGGGAACGGTGGTTGGGGACCTCTGGGTTAGAGAAATACTTCCTGTTTCTAAGGATTTGCTTTAGGAGGTCACTGATGGGTAACTGTAGATAAATAACTGATAGAATGCCACTTCAAAAGGACCAAAATATCCCTTCAAACTGAAATCTTCTTTCTGTAATAAAACCTTGTTGTAGGAGTAGTGAACACACACTACATTTCTTATTGTTTTGTTAATTAACATTTTCCTCTTGTATGTTTGTCTGGAAAGAGGAGGATGTTCTGACTGACCAGCAGCTCTGGAACCAGGAGAGGAACTCCAGATTGGAGCATAAGGATCTACAACCTTCCCAGATGAAAGATGACCAGGAAGAAACAGAACCTACGCAGATTAAAGAAGAACAGGAGGAGCTTTGTATCAGTCAGGATGAGTTGCAGTTTGCACTGAAGCAGGAGGCTGATACCTTTATGGTGACTCCTGAAGAAAGAGACTGCAGTAAACCAGAAGCAAACAGGGACCAGCTCCTTTCTCAGAACTCTCTTGAAGCTGACAACCAGAACCAGAAAAGAGGCAGAAATAAGGGCACTGCATCAAACAAAGATGAAGAACTGAAACACAATAGAAGATGTCCACAAACCAAAGATCACATAGGTATTGTCAGTCCAGAACTTAACAGTAATACAGATGAGAAACCTTTCTCGTGTAATGTCTGTGGTAAAGGTTTCAGTCGTAGGAGGTATTTAACTTACCACATTAACAGTCACACGGGTGAGAAACCTTTCTCATGTGAGACCTGCGGAAAAAGTTTCATTCATAAGGAATCTTTAACTTACCACGTGAAAACTCACACAGGTGTTAAGCCTTTTTCTTGTAAGATCTGTGGGAAAAGTTTCATTCAAAAGGGCTCTTTAACTTGCCACATGCGAACTCACACAGGTGAGAAGCCTTTCTCTTGTAAGACCTGCGGAAGGAATTTTATTAGTAGTGGGCAATTAACTCTTCACGTTAGAATTCACACAGGTGTGAAGCCATAGTCGTGTGAAACTTGTGGAAAATGTTTCTCTCAGGAATCTCACTTGACTAAGTTTGATCTGTCGAGAAAAATTCCTTTTTCAAATATATACAACATTGTTTCTTTGTTCAGACATTAAAGATTAATATACAGGTTTTTGAAGATATTCATAATACATGCGATGTTTCACATTTACATCATTAGGCTACTTTTAAAGCAAGCAGGTCCAGGATATTCAAAGCATATTTCATGATTGTTGTTTTCTTCTTAATCCTGTTTACTTTCTCATTTAGAAATAAAGACCCAGTTGTTTCAAAGCTACAATGTGTTTTCTCTCTCCCTCATTGCAGACCAACACCAGGATTCTGGTGTTCTCATTGATCATTCCAAAGAAATTAAAATGTAAAACATGATGACTAATCAATTTAAACCTAATAACTATACCCTAAAAAAATAAAACAAGGATTTCCTCAAACTGACAGAATTTACAGTCATTGTATTTATATGTAACCACTCATCCTCTCATCTTAAAAAGGGTGATGTGTAATCTGGATACTTTTCATTGAGGAGTAGTGGAATAATTGAACAATTTATTTAGTTATTCAGAACAAGTTTTAGGCAATTATTAAACCACAACACACAGGAAATTATGACCAAAATCAACAAAAAAATTAATGTAACCTCTTCATCAAAAAGGATAATTATTACAGGTTCACCAGAACATTTCAGTTTGTAATGTTCATTTGATCTGGGTTCAGTTTTTCTTTTATGTCTCTGATCTTGTCTCAGCCAATCAACTCAGGCTGAAGATGATATCATTAAAAAAAAAATAACAATAAAAAACAAATTAAACCAAAAGGAAAATCAGAGCTCTGAGAAAATAAAAATAAAATGTAAATAAGATCTTTCTTTTAAAAATCTGCCTGTATAAACGTAGGACATTTTACAATCACATTACAAGATCTTGAATAAATTGTCAAAAACTTTAACTAAATAACTATAACGGCAAAAACTCCATCCACCTGATCTTTTTTCAGCAGCACCAGAATGACTGTTCTCAGAGCTTCCAGCAGGTGGCGGTCAACACCCGTTACGTTGGTTTTCTAGCCTCCAGTGAAACACGAAGACGAGGCGGCGACAAAAAACAGTGGCATCCTGACTGTATTCGGATTGAAACTGAATGTTATTTGCGGAATAGTTATTATGGATATTTGAGAATTTTTACGGATGGTTCAAAGAATACACAGGGAGATGTGGGCATGGGGGTCTATGTCCCGGATTTTGAACTGTCGATATCCAAGAGAATGTCGGATCACCTGTCAGTTTATACTGCAGAACTGGTAGCGATCGTTGTGGGACTGCAATGGGCGCTGGAGGTCAGGCCAGACAGGATAGTAGTGTGTACGGATTCAGCGTCGGTTTTGGAGAGTTTACAGTCTGCTGAATCCAGCAGGGAGGACCTTCTGATAGACCTCTTCCATTGTTTGCTGGGACTACAGAGGGGGGGCATAGATGTGTGTTTCTGCTGGGTGCCTGCTCATGTTGGTGTGAAGGGGAATGACCGGGCGGATGGTTTGGCTAAGGCTGCTTTGATGAAAGATATTACCCTTCCTATACCTCTTGGTAAGAGTGAAGGTCGAGCACTTATAGGTAGGATTGAGTTGGATCTCTGGCAGAGGGTTTGGGAAGGTGATCACAAGGGTAGAATGTATCATAAGATTCAGGGGTCAGTCAGGGTAAAAGATTGTGGGAGTCATGACAGGAGGGAGGGCATTATTTTAACACGTCTTAGGATAGGGCACACTGGGTTAAACAGCACTCTGAGTAGGATGGGGAAAAGTGTGACAGCAAATTGTGGTTTTTGTGGGTGTGTGGAAACGGTGGAACATGTCCTGCTTTTTTGTACGGCATATGTGACTGAAAGGAGAGCTTTGCAGGTTGTAATGCAGAATGAGGGAAGGGAATGGTCATTGGTGGGGGTTTTGGGCACGGAAGGGGAAGTCGAGGGATTAGTTAGGACTAGAAGGGCACTATTACACTTTCTGAAGCAGACACGTCTGTGGTGGAGGATATAGGGTGATGGTATGACGTTGCACACTCGGGTACAGTAGGTGGCGGTATGCACCTTCAGTTGCTTGTGATCCGCCATAACGCTAGAGAAGAAGAAGAAGA
>SSNR01000160.1:1418726-1454174 GCA_006937965.1 Callopanchax toddi | reverse complement strand
AAGAGACAGGGAGGAGTCTGTCGAGCCGGTCTAGCTGGTCCATGATCGGCTGGTGCAGAGGCTAACCGGCTTTCCCATGGCAGGTGGAAAGAAGCAGACCGATGGTGTCTGGCTTCTTAGCCGGAGCAATGTTCTCGACCGGTGAGGCTGGCTACTCACGAGCTCGGTCGGCACCCGAGGCCTTCCGTGTAGCGGAGGAAAACGGAGGCCGTGTTCTCTCGTCGAGGGGTTGACGAGAACTCGCTGAACTCTCGGTAGCTTCCAGGCAGGAAGCTGACAGAGGGCACTTTGGACGCGTGGCCCAATGGGGAAAGAGTTACCAAGTCACGTGGTTCTCGTCATTAGAAACCCAGGAAGTTTAATGGATTACTAATATGTTTTAACCTTTTAGCAAAAGTAGAAAACATAAAATAATACTGATGCAACATCAACATTCATGAATACTGGAAGAAAATGAATTAATCACATTAAGACATTTCTGGACAGTGGATTAAAGGTGGGGTCTTTTAGAATGAGACATCAAAGAGTTCTTAAGTTTAATTATTAATTAAAGGAAATCTTCTTAGTCTTCCGACACGACCGGTCCTGGAAGGAATGTTGATTCAGGTTACAACATAATAAAAGAGTCATTTTAATCCAAGTTATTAGGAAAAAGATGAGTTATTGTGGTGGTGAACCAGATGTCAGAAATCAGAGATAGTAACGCTTTGCCAGCGCTACAGTTTTTTTGCATTCTGTTCATAAAAATAGCACCAAAAATACATTAGAATTCTGAAATAAAACTAAAAAATGCACTAATCTATTAGATCCTCTGATAATATACTAATGTAACCAAGATTATTTAATCTTCTCTATAAACAAACGTCTCATTCTATCTGTCCTTTGACAGTCAGATGAAAGAACAGCTCTTTCCCTTCATCTCTTCAACCTCTTTTTTCTAAGCTTTAAATCTCACTACGACCACATGGCTTCTAACAGAAGTGACTCCAAGGTAATCGGGTCACAGTTGGAGACCAGATGATCAATGTCCTATTTGTCATAGTCTCCAACTACATCAATGAGCTAATTCATCATTAACATGAGGACAGAGTGTGTGCTGTCAGTGTGTATAGAAGAAATGTTGGTGTCACAGGGAAATTCCACCAATGGAAATACATCAACACTTCCTTTATGTTGTGAAATCTGAGTTCGGTACATGAGGAACACAGGAGTGAGTAGTTCTTTAGGTATCATGTTTATTGTGCAAAACTTTAATTTTCTTATTAATAGTTCATCAGAAATGTGCTAACTGACTAGAACTGATGGTAAGGAATATTAAAATTCAATTTAAGCTCAAATTTGATAAAAGGTCCACATTTTGTTGTAAGACAAACTTTAAAATACTCTTAAAACGTAAATTAAACACTATAGCAGAAACAATAAATACAAAAAAATAACCAAATATTCAGATTAACATAAATTATAATTTGTTTTTTAAAAGACAAACGTGGATTATATAATCTTTTCAAATTATGTAAAATTTAAACCTTATTTTTTCAAGCTTTGAGTAAGGAAATGTTTTCAAGATGATTTCATCAGGATTCCCATCATTACAGAGCACCATTATCAGCAGACACTTATCTCAGAGTGAAAACAGAGCTTCCTCTTCTCGTCCAGCATTAGTGTCATTACTGAAAACATACAAGCTAATGTTAAACCGGTCAGTGTTCACGCTAATGCACTGATAACAGGAAGCATTACTGGATCAGAGAGTGAAGGCTGGAAGGAAGAGCTAATGTAGCTACTTAGCTAAAAGTAAAAGCTTTTTGGGTCAGGGACAGAAACAAATGAAGCTGTATCAATCTGTTTTGGGTTTTTAGGGGTGTTAAAAAATAAAATATGTGATTAGAGTCCGGATATTCAGCAGCAAGTTTTTCAACCAGATAAGGTTAAACTTTAACTGCTGTTTAGACATCTTAAACGATGATAATCAGTGTGTTTTACTGAAAAATTTATGAAAATTCACTGTCTGTTGATGGAAACTTCTCCAGATATATTTTTTAAAACAGACATTTTCTGCTGTGTTTGCATCTTTTTGTTCCATGCACAAGGTTTTGTAGAGAAAAATAAACTTTACTTTGTACCTAAAAACAAAATTGAAGCTGATGTCACTGTTTTTTCCACTTTTGTATTCCTTTATCTTGATCCTGTCACTATCACATTTTGACTGTGTGCAGAACACTCAGTGTATTTTGATAATTTGGTCAACATGGATTTTCTCGACGCCTACTGGTGTGAAGTTTTTATTAGAACAACTTCAACAGATATTTTCACAAACTGAGAAAAAACGTATCTAAAAAAGACCTTGGGTAGTGTGAACAGGAGGGCCTAAGAGACAAAGAAATATCCTAGAGGACAGAGATGGAGGAAAGTAACTTAGAGCAAACTGATCGTCAATTTTATTAATAATTACAAACAACAAGACAGGCACACATTAAAATGTAAGAGCTGTTATAGTTTGAGGTTTTTGTTTTATTTTTTAAACCTGAGGGTTATTTCCTCATTGTTTTGTTCATCTGTCATACATTTTTTAATTTGAGCTATTTTCCATTGTTTAGTTGTGTTTATTTTACTTCCTGTGTTTTTTTTCTCAATGTTCAACCTCACACACCTGTGTTTCACCTCCTAATAATCTCCACTATCACTGCCCCCATATAAATACTCCCCAGTTTCACAGTCATGGTCAGATCTTATAGTAGCCTGTGCCGTTTGCCTGCTCTGTGTTGCTTTGGTTCATGGTCCCTGTGCTCCAGATTGATATTCTTTGAGTACATTTTCTTGTTGCCTCCCAAGCTTTTTATTTTTCTCTCTTAAAGTTCTGTCTTCACTAGGCTTGGGCGGTATCCAACTTTTGATACTGTCAAACTTCCTCCATATTTTCCCACAGTGTACGGTATTACCGGTTGGACTGGGACCATAATTTGGCACGGGCCCGCTGTTGACTGAAGTGCTGGAGGCACGTGCGAACACACCCATACGAGCTTGCTCCGCAACAAGGAAGTGCTGATTAAAACTGGGGAGGATCCCGCTGTTGACCGAAGCCCTAAGTGCGCGTGAACAGACCTGCGGCCGTACTAGCTTGCGCCGCAACAAGGATTAAATAGAGCTGCTCAGATCGCTGCCAGCGCGACTGACCCGTCCAGGTCCGGATCGACCCAAAGTTACCATCGGCTCACCAGCAGCCCAGCTCCGACTGTTCGTTATTTTCACGACCGTATTAAAACTGATACCGTTGCTACACCAGCTGTATACGATATTACCATGATACCGCCCAAACCTAGTCTTCACTCAGTTTCCATTGTTCACACAGTGAATGTCCAAAAATGTAAAAATAGAACAATGTACCATAAAGATCTGAAGGAGTTTTCCATCATAACTTTTTACAGGTGTTTTAATTAAATAAAAGGTTTTTGTTGTTGTCGTTTTATGTTTTAAAATTTGTAATAAAATCTACATTAAAATTTTAAATATCCATAAACTTAGAAAATATCCTGGCAGAAAATTCTTGTTTTGTTTTTTTTTCCTATGGAAATTTCTTTAGAGTGCGGGTCCCCTAAGTCACACCGTGAACACAATACTGAGCAAAAATATGCTAAAATGGTCCATTAAGTATTCCACATTGTACAGGTTTTACATTTAAACTCCACAATTTAATAACAACGGATACCATAGGTAGAGGTGGTGACGCAAGGAGACAGTTTTAATGAGATCCAACCAGCTATCCTCAGCAAGGTGCGTGTCATGATTGATCTACACGCGTACATGTCACACAGTGGGAATTTGATTGTTGTTTTTAAAGCTTTTAGTTGCATGATTTTTCCTGTTTTTGTTTTATTTTGGCATGTTTTTATAGTTTTTACGTTTGTTTTAGCTGTGGATCACTGTGGACATTCTTTTAACATGATTGAAATCACCTGTGCGAGTGGGCGTGTCTAGAAGGTCACCTATTTAGGTGCGACTCAGGCTGGCGGATGGAGGCAGAAAGAGGCACAGAAAGAAGGAGAAATGTGAGCTGAGAAGGCGGAGAGGTGAAAGGTGTGCTGGAGGAGCCAGGAGGGACAGCGGCTGATGTGGGGAGCTGGTGAGGAGGAGGCCGATCGGTGGTCCGGAGGAGCGGCGAGGAGTCGAGCGTCCTGTCCCCGCAGCTGGCGCGGGGACCAGAGTGACGTGCTGTGGGCGAGTGACGGCGTGGGATGGAGTGGACCGCACCCTTTGGATCGGGGCCCTTGCTTTGCGGGGCGAGGAGGTGCGGGAGGCCGCCGCCGTCACTGCCGTTGGACTGCCGCGGGACCATCCGAGGGAGACGGCCGAGAGTGCAGGTCGGGAACCCCCCCTGCACTTCCCTCCTCCACGAGACTGATATACCGCGGAGGGGTCAGCCTGGAAATCCTGGGTCCAGCACACCTGGACTTTTAAGTTGTTTTTTTTTTTTATAAAAGATGACTTTTTATGGCCATTTTTATATGGATTTTAGTTGTTTTTTTTAGTATTTTTTTATAACCTCTCAACCTTATATAAAGACACTTGTTTAATCCAGTCCGTTGTCTCCTGAGTCTCTGTCCATTTTGGGGTCTGCACCTGCTCTCCACCTGTATCCGACCGCGGAGGGGCGGCGCTTGGGCTTTACAACCTTCAGCGTTGCCCCCGGTTACATACACATGTACATCCTAATGAGATGCAGGAGCACAATTAGTCTTGTAGATCAGGGTTAGGTCACTTCCTCTGCCTCGTGATTTAATCCATAGTTAGAGCAGAGAGCACAGGAACAGTGAGACAGAGGGGAATCAGTTTCAGGACACAAAGATGATTCATTTATAAAATGTTATCTGTTTTCAACACAAACTTAATACAGAGATTATGAAAACGAACAACCTCATTACTCCTCACCGTCTCACTCATCAGGGTTAGCTGTTCTCTGTCTTTAATGTATTTTCACATCCTCAGACACACGAGCAGACCCGGTGGTCTAACTACGAGCGTTGCTGATGGTGTGGGCCATCGTCCATCAACCTGCACATGCATCCATCATCTTATCTTCACATGCCTCTGCTACTAGCTGCTTCTGGATTTCTCTGTTTGTGAATTCCTTCTCTCTCCTATCCTTCTTCCCTACTCCCCAGACATTTTTTGAGGGAATGGCGATCGATTTGCTCTAACCTACTTTCATTCATCTTTGTCCATCTCAAGGATTTTGCTCTTATCTTTTGTTCTTGCCATGAAGGCAAGAACTTTCTCTTTTTTTCCCCTCCTTTGGCTATGCATGTTATATGTGTTGAACAATTATATACAAGAAAGTCTCCTCAGCACCATTATACCACCACTAGCCTGAACCACAAGGCAGGACGAATCCATACTTTCATGTTGTTGACACCAAATTATGACGCAACCATCTGAATGTTACAACTGAAACTGAGACTCATCAGACCAGGAAATGTTTTCCAGTCTCTTCTGGTCCAGTTCTAGTGATCCTAGTCTCAGTTTCCTGTTCTTGGCTGACAGGAGAGACACCTATAACACTTTTTAAGGCGTGGAGGTCAAAGCACGTCATTCACACACTGATGGCAGTAAGCTACATTAGAGGTGAGGTGACCAGACACACTTACCACTGGACCCTCCGACCACCGTCAGGTAATGTGGGTCAGGTGTTTTGCCCAAGACCACAATAAGAGAGTCCCTGCCTTGGAGCGGGATCAAACTGACAGCATGATGAACGCTCTACTTGCTGAGCTGCTGCTGCCCCCTGTAGTCCATCTGCTTTAAGGGTCAACACGTCGTGTATCAGAGATGGTGTTCTGCAGACCTCTGACTGTTTGAGTCATCTTTTTAGGAGATGGTTGTGGGTGAAAATCCCAGTAGATCAGCTGTTTCTGAAACACCCAGACCAGTTCATCTGGCACCAACAACACATCTAGCTTAGCTCAAATCCTCATTTTGCATTGAGTTGCTGCTGTGTGATTGGCTGATAAGCTATTTGTGAATAACACCAAGAATCAGAGAATGACCTGAAGTTGTCAAAGAGCTAGTGTCTTCATTTTGAAGTTGAGGGGGTTTTAGACACATAAAAGTGGAATATGTGCTTCAGAAATGTTCAGAATTTCCCTCATGCTTTAAATCTCCTCGTTCTCAACGTCAACCTGCAGGGATTAGACCATCAGAGGAAAACGATCGTATTACTGCAAACGTTGACCCAGAATTCAAAATAGCATCTGTTCTGTAGCAGCGTGTGACATGTAGATCAAAGGAGCAGTGGCATATTCTAGTTTACTGTAGGAATTCAGAGTTGCTCAGTTTCATTCCTTCATCTTTTCTCCAACTTCTCCTCCCTTCTGTTAACCTCCTGATCCTCTGTTCTCCCTCCAGTCCCATTTATTTCTGTTCTGATGGGTCATTAACTTTTTAACAGCAGCCAGAGGAGAAGATGGAAGCCGGGTGTTTGTGTGCTTTGTGTCTAGTCGGCAATAATAAATGGACACTGAAGGATGAGAGCAGGAGGAGAGCATGAGATTGCTGTTCTGGGATGATAAATGGAAATCAGCAGACAAAAGTAGAGGATCCATTTATCTGTTGTTATGAGGAATACATGTACAGTCTTAGACAGGTTTATTTTTCTTTGTAAATAAAATCTGTGTGAGACATTTTCCTCTAAAAGGCTTTGAAATGTCCTGAATGACAAGATGAGGCCACAGTCAGATGTTGAATGTATTGTATTTTGCTTCCATCTAGTGGTAGAAAATAAAACTGCACCACAGCAACTCAAACCTTTGTTTTACTTATTAATAATTGCCTAAAAATCTCTGTGTGTTTAGACTCGTTGATGCTGGGGACAGAGATCGACCTGCAGCAGGTAGAGAACAGCGTGTTCGCCATGGAGACCGTGTTAAAGGCGTGGCTTCAGGAGCAGGGAGGAGACAGAGAGCATCTCCACCTCCTGCTGCCAAACCCCTCTGACAGTCCAGTTCCAGGTCATACACTCAGATTCATCATGTTTATGCAAGTGAAGGTTTAAAGTAAACCTCTTCCATCTTTGATGTAACCCGCGTAGTGTGTGTGAAGTGTGACATGCAGGAGCGCCTGATAAGCCCCGCCCTCGTCCCACTGACCCCCAGCCTGGGAGTGAAGACGGAGAGCATCCGAGACTTCCTGCCTGTCGTTAAGGGCAATCAAGGTCCAGCTCCACAGAGGCTGAAAGTGGTCAAGTGAGTGAAAGAGTCAGAAAAATATCACACCAGTCCTCTTCTAATGCAAGAGATGCTAATAAAAACTGTGCAAAAATGACTGATCGGTTTATATTTGCATGTGTTTTTATAGATCAGTCACAGTAATAATCTAAGCCTTAGACGACAGACGTGTTTTTGTTTAAATTCCTCGTCCTGGTTATTTTTGGTTTGCTGAAACTGAGGAAGAGATGTGTGTGTGAACAATGTGTGTGTGTGTGTGTGTCCTGCACCGTCTTTCCAGTAAAATCTCTGCTGTCTATGAATGGTTTCTTTTTGACCACAGAGAGCAGTGGAATATCTCTAATGTGAAACTCTCAGAGCGCACTTTGTTCTGTTCTGTTTCACAAAAACCACAGCTGAGCAGGAAAACCCTTAAACAACATTAATGAACCTGTTTTTAGCTTCAGGAATACAGAAAACCGAATAGAAGCTCCATCATAAAAACACACTTAATGGTTGGTTCTTGTTGCAAATATAGCTTTGCAATAATTCTAAAGGTGAAACTTGCAATTAAAGAATGGATGTGATAAAATGATTTATTTAGTTTTACCTTTCTCTTTAGACTCAAGAAGAAAAATCTTTTAAACATAAACAGACGTGGTATTTTAAACTGCATTGATGCAGTCAGGGTGGGGTAAAGAGAAAATAGTATTATGTTCTCTCAGTCTGAGGCTTCAGGTACTTTGTGGTCATTTCACTCATCAGAGAACTCTCAGAACGTCTCTGTCGCTCTGGTAAATGCTGAGATCAAACTTTACGGGTTCACATTTGTCTATTCGTGTTCTCTAGTAGCGCTGTAACATACAGGACTTCTTTGTCACAACCAGCACTTCGTCACAAACTAAACGTGCATTTGTTTTTCACGTCCATACAAATAATGTCACCTGTCAGACTCACTCTGACATGATGACCTCTCGTGTTGTGCTCCCTGATCCTGGCTCAGATACATTCATTA
Organism: Callopanchax toddi; assembly: GCA_006937965.1. Lineage (NCBI taxonomy): Eukaryota > Metazoa > Chordata > Actinopteri > Cyprinodontiformes > Nothobranchiidae > Callopanchax > Callopanchax toddi. The sequence goes on along the minus strand of SSNR01000160.1, from coordinate 1,445,963 downwards.
CTGTCAGTTTTATCACATAATGCCATTGCGGTTCTTTTTATTTTTTTGCTCTGGGTTTTTAATAATTGTATTTATTTGTTTAAAATTGCATGGTGGGCTGGATTAAAAGGTTCAGAGGGCCTGTTCTAGATGTGAATGACTAGATCCTTTGAGAGCTAAATTACGAATCATTTTCTATCAGTTTGGTTTGATTTAAAGCACACTATGTAACTTTTTCATATTTTTCTATCTTTTTCTTGAGCCAGTCTGCACTAGTATGACCCTTTAGGGTTAATGAAAACTCACTCAGCCCCATCTGCTGCTTGTGTCCAGAATACCACGTTTGCAACTTCTGAGTCTCCGGTCTGGTGTCCTGAAGTCTCACAGTCACGTATCTCTAGGATTAGGCTAACCCAATGTGGCTAGCTGTTATGCTAGCACCAGAGTGTTTTTTGCTCATGATTTCTGCTTTTTTTTTTTATCTCTTCCTGCTTAAACACAGCTGATTTCTTTGAATGAGTGATGAACCGCTCCAGTAGAAAGTAGTGAAGGCTGAGGAGACGTTTCAACAGTTAGATTTAGGCTAATGTATTTACGACAGTAATTTAAAACGGACACTAGGGGGTGCTACAAACAAGCCAAAACTTCATAGTGTGCCTTTAATACGAACATGTTTAATAACTGGAAACTTACTTTGCTTCTACTGTTACTGTGAATACCTGGTGAAATAAATAAATGATTGGTGTAAATCTGTTGGGGTTCCTACCACTGCATTACCCCTGTATGACACAATGCATTATACAGTTCTTGTCTTTTAGTGAACCTGATTGGTTGCATGAGAAACAATTATCTTGTTCCCTTTTTAAAAACATCACTATTCAGCTATTTCTCACCATTATCAACAGGATTAATGAGTTTTTTTGTGTTACCTTATTCTATAAATGTCATTAAAGATTGACATGAATTAAATGTTCAACACATTCATCAGTGATTTTAACCTGTTAGCTTTTCCTTCAGGTCCCTTAAAGCTAAAGATACAGTATAAGACAGGTGGACTTTAGCGCAGCAGCTAGCATAGCAAATTCACCCTTTTTGTTTATTTTTATATGAAACCTCTCAAAAAGTCATGTATTAGTGAAAATAACAGATAAAGCTGTAAAATACTCCAGCTGAATCAACAGTAAACTAACTTGTTGTACCTAAGTGAGCACTGTTAGGTACAAAGAGCTACATTTGACCTATTTTTTTGTCCCTTATGAATGAAACTCTGTGTTGTTGTTGCTATAAATACATGTGCGACTGATGTCATTCCCCTCTCAAACCACCAGCCACAACAACAACAGACACACCGTGTGACGTTCTGGTGGAGAGCAGAAACGCTCTGTTCCAGAAGCAGCTCGTCTGCATCATCTTTGCATTTTTCTGACGTTACAGTTGGAGCTGATGTGTGTCAGCGTTACACACAGCATATCAGGTGTGTTCTATGACTCGTGTTTCCTTAAATAGACATATAAACAAAGCTGAAAACAAGCCTCACACCTTCATCTAGACTGGGATGATGTCACTGATGGTCAGGTCACCATGTGACGGCTTCCTGCTGAGAAGACATGTTTTAGTGTTTAGGTGTAGAGTTCTGTTAATAATAACAGTGTGTTTGTTTTGAAGGGTGCTGCATGCAGACGGAGTGTGTGAGAGTGTGTTGTACGGCCTGCCACTGGTCATCCGCCCCACCACCTGCTGGCAGCTGGACTGGGATGAGATGGAGACCAATAACGGCTTGTTTCATGCTCTCTGCCACACGCTGCAGGTGTGTAAAGGTTATCTACTGGCAGCCATTACTTAGCAGAAACGACAGGTTTTACCTACAAAAACACTTCATCTGTTGATGTTACAGCTGCACCTCGTTTTACATGATGATTCAACCCTTTGCTCAGTCTTCTGGGCCGTTCTTATGATAGTAAAGTGAAATTATTTGAGAATTCTAAGGTTAACAGTAGCAGATATGATGCTGATGGGTAAAGTGTTCAAACACCTGTTGTTTTGTAGAGCTGTTGATTTCTCATTCTTGTACAGCTCTGACCTGCTGATAAACATTTATATGAATAAATTATAAGTATTTTTTTTCTAAATAATTTGAAAATTATAATTTTTGGAAAAGAAAAACTTCTATAAGGAACATCTGATACTGTTAGAATAACTTGTTGTTTGGAAGAGTGATCATTTATTATTGGTAATGGTGCATTCATGGACCTTAAAAAAGTCAGATATTTGAGGTTCAGAAGGGCTGATTACATATTCTTATTACCAGCTCATTTTTTGCTGCATTTTTTTGTACAAACACCAATAATAACATAAATTAACAACACAAAAATAATTATTTTGTCTACAAATACTGTTTTGATCTCTTTTATCCATCATGTTAAATAAACAGTTCAGTACAGGAGCTGTACATCAGATTTGTTCAAAGTTGTTAACTGGTAGATGTCACACATCAATTAGCTCATCAGGGACCATTAATCTGATCACTTCCAGGCTTTCTGCAGCTCTTGATCGCTTTCCCGTTCACTATACTCACATGCAAAGTATTTTAATATTGTTAAATTCGTAATAAAGCTGCTTTCATTCACATATTTTTTCTGGTTAGAAGCCATAAAGCAAAAATAGATGTAAAATTCTGAGTGATTAAAGCTGATGGAGACTTTGGTTTTTATTCTAGCTTCTGTCAAAGCAGCACGAGGTTGATACTCAACTTTAAATGGATTTAAATTTTCTTTAATCTGACAAAAAGTCACTCAAGTAAATCCAATACAATGTCTGTGTTGTTATTTTGTCTTAACTTGGCTGAACGGTGGACTGAAAGAGGAGTAAAAACACAGAATGTGTGTAAACGTCTGAACATGTTTGAGCAGCTATTAGCAGTCAGTAATTGGTCAAATCTTTGATTTGCAGTTAGGTTTCCCAGAATTTTTTTAGCCATTTTTTAAATTGTTAAATTTACTTTCTCTATTTCAGAGCCGAGACTTGTTTTTGCTGTTGCAGGTGGAGGTTGATAAAAGGTCCATGACTGGATGCTCAGGTCAGTTAGAGAGAAACACAAGTGTTGAGAGTGTATTAGTCATGTTTGTTCTCAGACACCTTGTGTGTGTGTGTGTGTGTGTGTGTGTGTGTGTGTGTGTGTGTGTGTGTGTGTGTGTGTGTGTGTGTGTGTGTGTGTGTGTGTGTGTGTGTGTGTGTGTGTTATAGGAGTGTATTCTCACTATATCCTCCAGTCATCCTCATCACTCTCCCTCCTCCTGAAGCCTGTGGTCTCCAGAGAGTTACTGCTGCCCTGCTCACTGCCTGTCTCAAATCAGGACCCTGCTCCTAATGCCCTGCAGACCATACAGGTCTGATGAGTTTGGTTTGGCTTTACAGTGACCAGATGTAGCGATCTACAATCAATACACTACTAGTGCTTAAACCACAAATTACTTTTAGGTACTAACAGGTTTAATACTAGATCAGAAATAGTCAAACATATTTTATATAATTAAGTTTTTATAAATATGAATAGAAAAGAAAAAACTATAATTTGTGTCTTTATTTTTGTTTCTTTTAAACAGCATCAGCTGAGGTCCAGATTCAAAACCAGGTTTTTACACTCAGTTAAGTCTAACTGAAATAAAACAGGAAGAATCCATCAACAGTTTGTAAATAGAAACTAAAATAAAGTATTTATTTAAACCGTTTACTATACAGAAAACTATGAATTTATTTATTACATCACCACAATTTTTTGCATAAACGTTGCTAAATTAAAACCATTCCGTGAAGGTCGTACTTAGATCAGCATGTCGTTTATGTTTATTCATTCATCAAAAGCAACTCACAAACACCCATCGGTCAAACAGAACCCACATGGGCTGAACAGGCTGCAGATGGGACTTGAACCTGCAACCTTCTGGCAAGGCAGCAGTGTTACCAACAGCACCACAACTGAGGCCGAGTTTTGTAAATAATATTGTGTTCTCGTGAACAATAGAGAGTTTTTGCATGATGTGTTGAATGACACTCAGCTACATCACCAACCTTTAGCTGAAGATCTGTAAAGCTGACTGAGTTGTTGCCATTTCTATGATCTGTAAGCGGCCATCTTGAATGGAATTGACTCTAAAAGTGAATCGGTTGTAGTCGATCATCGAGTTTGGTGCATCCAGGTGTTTGAGAGGTGTTTGTGACTGGATCATTAATACATTTCTTTGTTGGCCCATAATGTCAAACATGCACATCCATATAGATATTTGATTGAATTTCACATATTAGTCCATCTAATATCATCACAAATAAGAGTTTGGAAACGTTTGTGATTGATTGTCCCAACATATGATGATGGAAATCTTAATGTCTGAATGTATTAATACCTTATGGAACAATCTCTGCCTGTTTTTCTGAGGAACTTGTTTTTTCTGTCTGCATCAGAGTTGTTTCTCTCAGCTGGATGAGGACTTTGTCCTAAACCCGCTGTTACTGAGCAGCAACCTGTACCAGCACCTCAGGAGCAGAGGCCTGCAGCCTCAGCCTCGATACCCATACAGGTCAGCAGGTCCAGGATCAGTTTATCTCCTGTCATAATGTCAGAGCAGAGAACATGTAAATGATGTCAAAAAACGAGACTCCATGAAAAGTAACAAAAACAGTAACGATCACTTTTCTTGTTCTTATTTCAGGCTACAGTCTGCAGCTGCTCAAAGAGACCAGCCCCAGACACAAGAGAACTGGCGAAACCCGGTCAGCCGACACCCACGGCAGGTAAACACCCCCGTGTAAAGGTCACCAGCTGCTGCCCAGAGAGATCATAAACCCACCAAAGTGTTAGAACCATTTCAGATTCACGTGACCACAGAAACTAGGACAGTTTATAAAAACCGCCGTCAGGCTGGGCTCTACTTCCTCATGACGCACTTCCTTATTCGCTCACTAGATGGCAGCTTATGGATCATGGAGACAGTTGAGGTGCAAACAAAGGTTGAGAACCAGAAATCACCTTCACAACTTCCTGAACAAACACTAGTTCACCATTAGAGGAAGGAGGAACGTTAATAAACTCAGTCTCACCATGTTGTCTGGCACTAGTTTAGGTCATCACATGACATTTAACATGAAGGTTTAGATTCATCTGTGGAAATAGATTTCTAATATAAGATCTATAAGCAGCTGCAAATATATTATTATTATTATTATTATTATTATTATTATTATTATTGATTTATTGACTTTTAGTAATGTTTGTATGATTCGACTGGTGAGAGTTAGATAACAAGTCTCTGTCTGAATTGGAGCAGAACATTTTTTAAATTTTACTTTAAACAATTTAGTTTGAACAAAACTACTGATGTGAGCAGATGGGATTAATAAAGAAGGGCTGTCAGTGTTGAATTAATAAAAAGATTTGAAACATTTTCTTTACTTTTTCTACCCGAGGACCTTTTTTTGGATAAGTTTTAATATCTAGCTTTGGGGTCCCTCAGGGGGCTGCATGGTGACATGGTTGTTAGCACCTTGCAGCTAGGAGGTCGTGGGTTCGTCTCCCTGACTCGGCCTCTCTGAGTGGAGTTTGCATGTTCTCCTCATGCATGCACTCCCACAGACCAAAAACATGACTGTTAGGTTAACTGGTAACTAAATTGTCCCTAGGCGTGAGTGGGTGAGTGACTCTCTCTGTGGCCTTGCGGTGAACTGGCGACCCGTCCAGGGTGTCCCCTGCCTCAACCAGTCAGGAGCAGTGAGAGGCCAAACTGACATGCTTTGAATATACCAGTCCATCATTTTCTTATGATCCAAGCAATATTTTTGTACATAAACTTATGAATATTGTGCAGCCATAGTGACATCGACCTGAAAACAAAAGACTGCAACAAGTCTGATTAGCTCACTAAAAATGCCACTCCTTGATTCACTTGCTCACAAAGAATGTCAAGTCCTGGGTCCTTTGCTTTTTAAAAATACGAATCCTTCAGTTCTTTGCTTCCAAAAATGTCCATTCTTGAGTCTCTTGTTCAATAAGTAACACAAACCATCTGATCACAAATGACCCAAAGTTTAGACGTTTTTTGTTACTTCATGAATAAATAAGAAACTCAAAGATTGACAGGGGGGAGATTTAACTGAAGCAACAATCTGAGTTTTAATGGTTCAGACTGAATGTAAAGCTCAGAAGAAGAAACTCCTCTAGTGACCTCTGAAACAGTGAACACATCAGAGCTGTCACAACGTGTAGACACCCTGACTCTAATCTGTGTGACAGCAGTAAACCAAAACATTCATAAATATGACACTTTAGCTTTTCATAAGTCATGATCACTACACAAGCTGCTTTTTTCTACTCTGATGTTCCTGCAGGAGCTCCAGTCTGTTTTATTATAAATCTTAATGAAATGATTTGGAGCATTATTCAGTCAGTTACAGTTTCTGTTCTGATAAGCCTAACAAGGAACTAGACCTTTATTTTCTACTATGCAGAAGGTCATCATCCATAAACAAGTGGTTTATCTGTGACTTTTCAAATAATCTAAGTTTTATTGTTTTATGAAGAGCAATAAAAGTTAAGAGAAAAGGACAATTCTGTATTGCTGTGCAGTATAAGGATAAAGTAACACAATAATAAAAAACTACGCTACTGCAAAAGCAGATCTATAAATGAATAACTATAATTAATCTGTTTAATCTTATGAACCTAAATGCTAAAACAGGAAGTGAACCAAACAGATCTTCTTTGGTTTATTCTTTTGATTTTAGCGCTGACAGTAGTACTGAACATTTAACGGATACAAACATATCAACAGTTAGAAGAGTCAGACTTCACACCCCTGATGGTTTATTCAGACTCATTTAAGGAGACCTTGTCACCGGACGCTTCCTCCCTTTATGTTGTTGTATTTTATCAGCGGAGGCCTCCTGCTGCAGGCTGTGACTCATCAGGCTGATAAAGGCTGCCGACAAGCAAATTGTTCACTTCAGTTCAAAGCGTAGAGAGAGAATGTTCACGCCCGGCTTTTGTTTTGTTCTGTTCTGTTCTTCGACACGCTCTGGAGCGCAGCCCTGAAGCCTCAACACTCCTTGTTTCATGAGCAGAAAGCAGGAGGCAGGCTGGTAGGGCTGCACGATTCTGGATAACATTAGAATCACAATTTCTTTGCTTAGAATTGAGATCACGATTCTCTCACAATTTTTTTCCAATCTAAATATTGATTGCACTTATTTCCTGCACATCAACGTCATCACAGCTGACACTGAACATAAAAACAATAAATGTCTCTCTCGTCTTCTCTCACGCACATAACCTTTGAATCATTTTAACAATAATAACCATTTTGAACTTTGTCATTTGAGGGAGGAAGAGGGAGCGCTTGTTTTCATGCAGATTATGTCCCGGATCAAACGCAGTACAATCGTCATCTTCTTTTTTAAAGAATTGCTGTCATTTGAAAATGAGATTGCACACATGTCTGGATTGAGATCACGATTTTTTAACGATTAATTGTGCGGCCCTACAGGCTGCTGCGTTTGTTTGTCTGTCAGCAGGAAATCAGGTGAACCTCTGGGTGGCGTTCAACCCTCTAACTGGCAGATCAAACACTTATAGAGCTGGGTATCGTTAAATATTTTTTGATACTACTACTTTAACGATACGATACTTTTTTCTGTACCCATATGCAGTGTTGGGTAGTATCGGAATACATGTATTTAGAATACTGTATTTAGAATACTATTTTGACGTACTGTATTCCGGTACAGTTACTATTTTTAAACATGGTATTCAGAATACAGTTACTTTCGTAATACCATTGGAATACTTGGAATACTTGTGTCTCCATGTTGTGTAGGTTATCTATCCCATAATGCCCCTAAACAACGTGCCTCTGTTACCATAACAACCCTACCAAAACACGAGGGTACACTCCCGACCAGCTGGTAGCAACAGGTAGCAGCTAGCCTCGTATGGATTCAGACCAAGAGATGGAGTGGTTGGAGTCACAACCACAGCTGAATCAACCTACCAGCAGTGGAGGAATAAATGCATTCATGTCCTGGAAATACAAGCTAACTTTCACTCTAAAAAAGGAACGGGGCGAGCGAAATATGACGGTGCAGTGTGATCTTTGTCTGCCAGCTAACAACCTACTAGCTGCGTCCAAAGACTCTAATCTAATCTGAAGAAGCACCTTAAAGTTTAAAGTTTTGCTTATTTAGTGCTTTATTTAACAGCCTGTATCGTGTTAGTTCTGTCATTTCTCACATTTACAGTGTCGGTGTTGTATCTGAAATGACGTTAGCTTGATGATGTTGTTGTGGTTTCATGTTAAGAGCTTTCCATCTGGAGTGCAATGAACATCAAGAACATCACTTATTACAATAGACTTAAATCGTGTTTTATAGGGGAAGTATTCTAAGTATTTCAAGTATTTAGAATACAGTACCAGGATTAAGCAAAGTAATGGAATACAGTACAAAATACATTTTAAAACAGGTATTCAGTATTCTGTAACTGAATACATTTACAAAGTATTCTCCCCAACACTGCCCATATGTATAATTCTGAGAGAAAATAAAGCATTAAATGTTTTTTTGAAATTAATCAAAAATAAAACATCATTTTGTGGCATATTTATGCATTTTTCTATTATTACCGGTATTTATTGCTCACCTCGGGAACTTTCTGTTATGTCACTCTCTTCCCCTCACATACAGCAGAGGCTGGTAGCTCGGAGTCTCTCTTTTTTTCAGTCGAACTGACCACAGCGCTGCAGCTCACAAGTTAATTCCAATGCGATGCGTGGCTTCCACTAATTGCTGGAATTCCTGTTTTTCGCTGCACAAATCTCATTGCATATGCTGCATTTTGCTCTGTTCCCGTTTACCTTTCCATAATGAAGCCAAACCTTAGAGCTTTTCGACATTTTAACCGAAAACTCGCTTGTGGGAGAGCCGTTTTGAACGGGAGGGGAGGGCGCTCTGCTCCTCCATGTCTCACCTGTGTCTCCACCCGTGGAGCGGCGCCGGTGGAGAAATGAAGCGGCTCATTTACAGGGACATTTTATAGTAAAAGTACCGACGCCTGTACCGTGTTTTTTCGGTACCGGTACCTACCGATGGCTTTCGGTCGGGACCAGTCTAGTACCGTGTTTCGGCGCCCAGCCCCAGGCACATATAGCTTATTGCAACACTTGGACTAAAAAATATGGTGATTTTTAAACAAAAATGTAATTAGTACCTTTCAGTATTACTAGCATGCTATTAGGTACCATTCACTTACAGTGTTTTACGCTAAGCTAATGCTAAAGGGAGGCGAATGTCCGCCTGCCGGATCAGGAACACATCTGGGCTGTTTACAAATAGTTTGTGCCCACTTATCTAACTCTGAGGAATATGACAATAGACAAAAAATCACTTTGTGGTGGAGTATCCCTTTAATGTAGCATTATAATGTAAATCTTATTGACCCAAATGAATAAAAACAGCATAAAAAAGATGTATTTTTACATGTTTGATAACTTTATGCATCAGCTTCATTCTGTATGAAGCTTTAATGCACACAATGTGTGTTTTGTCTCCGTTCAGCCACACAGCCGCCAGCTTGGATCTAACAGTAAGGTCAGGGCCACCGTGGCTCCACTGCCCTCCTCCTCCTCCTCCTCCTGCCTGGGACCTCCTCCTGCGAAGGCCTCCCGTCCCACTCTAAGCTTCCTCAGCAGCAGCCGCCGGGCCCCGACTCGGCAGGACGAGTGCGATGTCGACAGTAACTCTGTAACTACACAGTAAGAACAATGAACGATGAATAGAGGGGAAAAAAAGAGAACCAGCAGGCTCTTCTTCAGAGGAGTGTCCCTGCATTTAGTCAATCTTAACCTGCACACACACTCGGCTAATTGGTCTCATTGTAAATCCTTTAAAGGCTTTGTAAAGAAAGAGAAAACACTCATTCGTATGCACAGACACAATGAGAATTCTGTGCAGCGCTCGCTTTCTGAATTAGTTCTCACAGCTCTAACTGGAGCTGAACTCAACGTGCAAACGAGAGTGGTTTCATGTGCAGGCTGCTGAGATGGCAGGCTTGAAAATTGCAGCCCGTAAACATGAAAAAAATCAAGATGAAAAGAAGGGAAACAGCAGGACAATGAAGGCTTCCTATGCTAACGACCAAAAACGGAACAAAAGGCAGGAGATCAGAGGAAGGTTAGAGCTCATGTTCCTGCACATGCTTCAGTTTAGGCTAAAATAAATTCTATACATCAGACAGGAACGTGTGTATAAGAACACACACATGCACAGTCCCTTCTCCTCGCCCCACAGCCGACGTTTAAACACAGCTTCTCTGTTTTAATGACAGAGAATAAAGCAGAAAACAGAGGGGGGCCTCTTCTCTCCTTCCCTCTGCAGGGGATGAAAGGCATCATGGGTAGGGGGTTGGGGGGGGTTGGGGGGGTTCTCCTGTAAAACTGGGAACAAGTTTGCAAAAATTTCAGTCGTGTGTTTGTAGGTCAAAAGGTTCATTTGGGTTCACACATTTCAGACTGATTCACATGCAGACGCAGGACAGTTATCCTTCGTCACTGTTTTTTTAATATATTCCTCCTCATCATCACACACACACACACACACACGCTCACACGAGCCTAATCAGCCTCCCGCCATTCCGCCCCCTTATTGAACCTTGTAACATTCTGGACAACCCAACGCCGAGTGACTTCTGATGCCACGGGACTTCCGCATTCACAAATAAAAGATCTACAACGAGGCTTTTGTCCTGAAACAGACCTTAAAAACGCTCTGCTGACATTTTACCCACATTTCTCCTCTCTCTCCCTCTCTCTCTCTCTCTCTCTCTTCCCCTCTCGCTGCCCTTTCACTTTTCTCCTTTTAATACTTAATGCTAGAAGTTGAGTCATAAATTTGTTCAGACAGATCAACAGCAGTTTGTCTGTCACAGAAAAGGTCAAAAGGTGAGAGTGGGAGTTCTCCATCACACACACTCCTAATTAAATGTCAGACACACATCAAATCAAAGCCAAACCTGTTACTGTTGGTTTTTTTCTTCATGTTTTTCCAACTGAAGGCAGCTGTTAGGTTTTCAGCTGGTAGTTCTTTATGGTTCCAACCACCTTGTGTTCCTGTTCAACCTTCACTTTGTGTTGGGTTCACGTTTATTATGTGATTTTTATTGTTTTGGGCACAGAGGTATTAAATGTCACGTGTTCGCTCTGTAAACAATGTTTTGGCAGTTATAGGAAGTTGTTCTTGTTTGACATGTTGTGTTCTCTATATGTGCGACTAATAAAAGCAGCATTTGGTGGGAGGTTTATCAGACTCACATCTCTGTAACATTAACAACCTGTAGGAGAAATAAGGAGATCTAACCACCTTTAACCTTCAGCCGCCTACTGATGCTCCCACAGAATGCTGCTGTAGCTCCTGACAGGGCTGTGGGAGGTTACATCAATGCTAATAAACAGTTATATATGTAAAACACAACAAACTGCAGTTATTTACTCTGCTTGCAAAGAAACAGGCTTTCTTATAATCTTTAAAAATGATCTGAAGGACTTTCAGAGTTTCTTTAGACTGTAAAACCCTCATACCGTGAAAATATAATCAGTGTTTAAAAAATAATAAAAGTTGACAAGTGGAGGACAAAAGACGAAGTGTCTGAAACAGGAACAAAACCCAGCATCACCCTCCAGTCCAGTGGATCATTTGAGACAACCTTTACACCAACAAGTCACCATCTATCATCTGTTTCCTCACTTGTTTCAATGGAAGAGTGGACAGCTGGCTAATGTCAAAGCTACAAGCTAGTGACCTTAGCTAGTCATTTTGACGCTAGCTACAGACCACTAATAGAAAAGCTACTATTTTGTGTGCGAGTCACTTTGATGCTTTAGCTCAAATTTAACCTGCTAGCTAGTAACTTTGACACTAGCTACAAATTGCTATCTAATAAAAAGTTATAGTTACTTCCTAGCTTATAATTGATACTAGTTAGCAAGTCACTAGCTAAAATCTAATTTACCAGCTACTGTTTTCATAGCTAGGATTTTTTATACAAGCTTTAAGTCACTAGATAATAAAAAGCTACTAGCCATTAGCTAAAATCAAAGCCACTATCTCAGTAACTTGTAGCTAGTTAGTATCAAAGTAATTAGCTAGCCACTTGCTATAGATCTTTGGGATCAAATTGTTAATTTGTCAGAACTATTTTTTTCATACATTCAACTAAAATGGCAACAAATGTTATGGCAGGATGTTAGTGTCAGGGCTACTAGCTAGCACTTGATAGGAGCTTTTTTGTGCCTGAATGGTTTTAAGGTCAGAACAATGTGGCTACACGTGATCTTTTCTACTACTGAATGCTGTCTGTTGGCGGATTTTAATCCAAGCCCTTTAGTTTTTATAAATGTGAATGAAACCTGATTCCAGACCTGTAAAGAAAGCGGACTAACTCAGTGGGTTCATAGACCCAGAATGAGGTTGTTTAGAGGTGTGTTACTCAGCTGACCACTCAGCTGCAGCTTGATTCATCGTTTCCTGAGGATGGAGCTCTGACCTTTCATTCTGCCTTGTCTCCTTTTGCAGATTTTCTGTCTACACGCACAGAATTCTCTGATTATAATCTCACTTTGACAAACTTTCACCTTTTATAAACTCTTAACTATAAAAATCCACTTTGTGCATTTTTATTTCCATCCTGATCCATAAAAAGTTTTTGTGGTTCAGCTGTCTAACGAGTATGGTATTTTCTGTCCTCGTCTATATCTGTGTTGGGATAATATTAGTGCTGCGACTTCCTGCTTTATTCTTAATGTTCCATTTCCTTTTTTGCAGTAATCTGCAGCACAGACAGAAAACTAAATTGAAACAGTTTGTGTCTCAGAAATTGTAACGCACTGTCTCTTTCCTGGAATTGTCCAGAGTGGCCACAGGAATCTGATATTGTACACAGAAGAGCAGAGCAGAAACAAATTCATACACAAACAGAGAAGAATCATAGGACGGAGCAGAACAACGACTGAAAGAGGAAGTTCATTTTTGCAGGGAGGAAGTGAGGAGGTTAAGTCAGGACCATACAGGGCCTGAGCAGGAACCATACAAAAGACACCTGAAACCTCTCCTCCAGTCAGATTACTCTAGAGAATCTAAATTTACCTTTTTGTTAGCACAAATTTGAGAAAAAGGTGGTAAAATGGGATAAATATACACAAAACAGCACCCTGCAGTTTTCTGAAAAGTAAAACATTTTATCTTTGAGGAAGCAAACATGAGTGAGAACCTGTTGAGCTGCACCGACACGCAAGAACGAATGAATGAAATTCTCTTTTTGAACCAGATGACTGTAGGATTCTGCCGACTGAGCTAAAATAAACACCGGTGGTCGTTAGAGTCAAAGAGGAAATTGGAGCAAGTCATATGTGCAAAAGTGAAAGGGGCTCATGTTTTGGTTTTCACACACAGTCCTGAACCCGAATGAGGAAATTCATCTGAGTTTCAGCGCACTGTTTTATTTGGGAAGAGCAGCTGACAGCTGTGAGAGTTTACTCTACGTTGTTAAAAAATAAAAAAAAGGCTTCTGCTCGAGCTAAAAATGAAGATGTTTTCAGAGTTGTGTTTAAGTTTCCTGGTATTTAAAGTTCAAGCTCAGTGACTTCCTAAATTAAATCTGGTGCCGTCTAATAATTCTTCTAGTAAACCAAATGTCTTCTGCTGGTTTTTAGTTCTAACTTTATTAGCAGTAATAAATAATGATACAAAGTTTCACTGTTGCTGTTATATATCAGAGTAAAACCCAAACTTTGAGCTTCCTGTGAAATTTAAAATTCTTGTAAAATGTAAAGTACCCAGAAACCTGAAGAACCTGTAACGTTGGAGCTGCCTGATAATGTCCTATTGAGACTGGTAACCAATAAGTTTTAGTAACGGAATTAAAACAGAATGACGTTGTGCTTCTGACTGGGTGAAAACTATAAACTAAAGGCTAGAATACACCGGACACGCCACGTCGTGGCTGTGGCGTTATTTTGATTTAAAACCATTCTAGTCCATCAGATCACTCACACAGAGCTCGCCACAACGCGTCCCAGACACGCGAGACGCCGCCAGCCTGCTAAAGATTCGCACCAGTTTAAAAAGGAGCGCCAGTCGCAGCTGTGCGCGTGTGTCACGACATATTGAATACTTTCTGACACCGCCATTACCATGACACCGACGTTACGACGCAGAACGGCTCCTATTACGGCACACAGAAATAAACCGCCACAAACATTACGGTACACATAAACAACAGCTCCATTAAATAGCTTACTTACCCATTTTGAAAGAATTAGAATTAGGTTCCCACAACACACGACGGCAGCTCTGATCACATATAAACAAAGAATTCACTTCCCGCTTCCAGTTTTCAATTCCCGTGTGATGTTGTGACTATCGCGCGATTATTTTAAGCAGCATCCTACGGCGCGCTGTGTCAGGAGCGCGTCTTGTGTGAGTACAAGACACGCCAACACCGCAGCCAAGAGGTGGCGCATCGCTGAGGTATCCGGTGTATTCCAGCCTTAAATGTCTAAAAGTCAAAAGTGTCTTCTCATAAATCTTTTTTTATCAAATCGAACAGAGACTTAGTTTAAAACGAGTTTATCATTTCAGTTCTTTTCAAATATTATGTGTGAAGGGTTGATCTTGATCAGCTGAGATAAAGGTAGAATATCACCGAGTTTAAGGGGAGGACAAAAGCCATTTGTCTCTAAATGACTGGGGACAGCCTGAAAAGTCACCTGATTGACTCTCAAATCATGAAAAGCAAAATCCTCCGACTATCTGCTTCTCTGTGACAGGAACTGAGGCACAAACTAAAGCAGAGGCAAGAAAAAGTGAATCTTAAAGCTTCGTCTGCTGAAGAGTCTAATATTTCTTGGAGATGTTAGATACGATCTTAACAGAGCTGAAAGTTGTTGCTGCTAACACCACATTCATCACACTGTCAGGCTTCAAGCAGTTTCACAACCCCAAGGTGACAACAGGAGCCATGCAATCACATTTAAATGTTGGATCAGTATTTATACAGACGTTACCTACGAGCAAATCTAGAAATAAGCACAGAACCAACAATGTGAGTTTGTTTTTCTGAAGTTTTGTCCAACACCTGTTTCTGTCAAAACTAGTTTCAGTGCCTCTTGTTGTCTGACTCTGTTCTCTTTCTGGAAGTCTGACCATGACCTTTAGCAGGAGACGCGAAGACTGGGGCCAAACTGATTGTAGCTAAACACTGTGGTGCAGACACGTTTACTCGTGAAGGTAAAACTGAAGAACGTCCACCTTTTTTTTTGGTCTTGTGCAATCTGTTGTGCTGCAAAATATCAAGTTGATCGAAGTGGCTGCAAAAGTGGAATGTATGCACTAATTATTTCAACGATATGCAACAACAAGCCTTATTTATACATTTCACACTTAGAATGTCTGAAGCAAACAGTCTGCAGAAGTGTGAAAGGTCAAACGAGATTAAGAAATAAGAAGAGGAGGTGACAGAAAGCAGCGTTTTGTAACATAAGCTGATTCGTTGCTATTATCAGTGGATATCTTAAGTACATTTTACTATTCTGAGGCACACAGATGACTGAGGGGAGCTTTAGTTGAATTCTATGAGCATGATGTTAATTTGAGTTTGGTTTTGTCCCTTATGCTCTCAAACAGTCAGTTTAAACTCCAGGATATGTCTTTAATTTGCATAACCGTCCGTAACCTTGTAAAACCCCAAGCAGCACTCGACATAGTGTGTCAGTTAATCAGCTTCAGAGGTGTTGGTCTGAGCCGAGTGAACCCAAAGCTAGACTGACTGACCCCATCAAACACAAACATGGTTATAACTCAGTCAGGTTGAAATGCATTGACCTAAAACTTGGTGTGTTAGTGGTTAAAGGGATCTTTCGGTCATTTTGAAGTGGTGTTCTATCAGTTATTCATCTACAGTAAGGGTCATAATAACCACCAGTGACATCACTCAGAGTGGGAAGCGTCTCTAGAAACAGGAAGATGCCCTCAGTTGCACAAGAACATTTGTTTCAACAGAACGGCACCTGAATTGCTCTGTTGTTGCACATGACGCTATAGCAGCATAAACACCAGAGTCTTATGCAATACTGAGGAGGTTTACGAACGGGAAATGTAGCGTTCTAATGACGTTTTGAGTTGTTTTACCTGAAAACGTGTTGCTAATTGGTCACCACTCAGCAACAGTGTCTCTCCCAATCTAGCTAGCTATGAGTCCGTTAAACACTTCCTGTTTTTAGTCGTCTAGTGATGTCACCAGTGGGTGTGATCCTCACTGTAGATAAATAACGGATAGAACGCTACTTCAAAATGACTAAAATATCCCTTTACGTGTCCTCCCCAACACACAACTGATCATGGAAGATCTTTGTGTCAAATTTAGTCATTTGGTCAACCATTTGCCTTTAGGGTCAACCCTACCTGTTAGCAAAATATCTCATTAACCACTGGACAGATTTTATTGAAACTCTCAAAGAGTAGTCTTTGCCTGTACAGCTACAATAGGGGTGTGTATTGGCAAGAATCTGGCGCTGATAGGGGACAGCTAGACAGGGCTGATCCATCACAATGATACACGTCACGATACAGGGGCGACGATACAATGCATTGCAATATATCGCAATACAACATATTGTGATATTTGTTAATTTAATTGTTGGAAAACTGTCACATCTGAACAGAGAAGTTAGCCTCTTGTCTGCTGAGCAGAATCAAATGGCTTTATGCTAAAATAAGCCTTTAACGTTACGTTATTACGGTATCTATAGCTGATAGCTGTGTATGGAATAGCTGTGGGAAGTTAGCAACATTGCCACTCACTAGTACAATCACGAGATCTCTATGTTCCGTAGAAGTGAAGAACTGCTGAGGACTAATGACTGCAGCCAACAACTCGGAGGTTGCAACACAAAAATGAACTACCACTGTTTATTTTTGCATGTAAATTGATGAGAAATCAAAAATTTGCTTGAGAAATATTGATATAATATTGTGACACAAAATATCACGATATATCAGTGCATCGATTTTTCTCACACCCCTGAGGTACAACTTATAAACTTTTATAGTCCGTCCAATTCAAGATGGCTGCCAACTGACCTATGAAAAGCACAAAAATGGTTCCAACTTTGTCAGTTTTACAGATATTAAAGCAGCACTCCGGAGGATTTCAGCAAGAGAGCAGTTTTTGAATCTAGCGTCCAAAGGCTCCTCCTCAAAACATCTCGACACGCGCGTCCGGTCGCGTGTGCGCGCGGCGCATATACTTCGGACATGAGCTGTACAGCTCAATGTGTAGGGTTTAATCACTCACAGTTCACAATCTTATTCCAACACGACGAGGGTCTGATGAGCCCTCTCTGTCCCTGCTGCTTCTGATATTAGCTCTGTTAGCAGAGAGCTGCTGCTGGACTCTGAAGCTGAACTTGACTCGGCCCTGGATGAACTTTCTGACCAAAATAAACGCATAACCCTGTCAAGCCTTGCCATTCTGTGAGGTGAAAGGTTTAAAAATAAAAATAAATCCATCTTTAGCTGGAGAATGGGTAGGTTTTTAGTAGAAATGAGCCGTGAGTCCTCAGTGAACGGCTGAGACGGCAGAGAAACACACGGAGCGTCCTGTACGACAGCGCCCCCTACTGGTACAGGTTTGGTCGATGCGCGTGCATGTTGAGAGAATGCAGACATTTGAATTTCATTGGCTGAAAAATGTCGGCGGCAAGAAATAATGCAAAGGGGTCTCTAGGAGGAAGGAGGGTCTTCATCAGAATGACAGATGTTGTGGAACTCAACCCATAGATCATAGTTTAGACCTGAAATATCATTTAAAACATTTAGAAAACTTTGATACAGAGAAAAATGCTCCAGAGAGCCGCTTTAAGTTCAACTTATGAATGGTAGATGTGCAGAGTCATTCCTTTTACATCGTCAGAATGTATAAAATGTACTGTAATTTACTAAATTCAACCAAAACACCTAGATTTATCAACTCTCAACCTAAAAATTTCTTTAAAAAAAATAAAATCTGGCATTAAAGGTAGCAAGCAGCATGCATTCCTTCAAGGAATCAATTATTTTAATCTTATATAAGTAATTTTGATTTTTTTTTCTATTTTTGTGTCCTACTGCTCATCAAGTACATTAAATATATATATTTTTAATCTAAAAGGCTTTTCAAAGCTTTTCTATATGTTAAATAAAAACAAACACTAAAAGCAAAACCTTTTGGAGAAGTGACATTTTTACTTGCTGAATAATTTTTTACATTATTTTGCTATTTTTCAAAAAGTGACATACACATTTAAATCATGTAAATAAATCCCAATGCATTTGGGTTTCTAATCAAGTCATTCATCACATAAACAATGAGCTGTTTTTAGTGTTAGATAATAAAAACTGAAGCCAACAGTGATAAAGAATTCCTGAAAACCCCTGGTATGTTTCACTCCTCTACATCTAAAACAGCTGGATTTGTCTTCTTTCTCTAAATGTTGTTTGAGTTTGATGGAAACCTGACTCTTACAATGACATCACTGTTATAATGTAACAAATCGAAATAAATCCATTCATTCATTCATTAATCCTGCAAATGTAGTTGGATACTACAGGGATAAAACAATAAAAATGGTTGTTTAGGATATTTGCACAAACGGACATTTGATATTGCTTTAATAACGTTGTACGGTATTCTGCATCTAGGGTTTGTGGGTAATTTAAAGGCATTTTTGAGTAAAATACATAAACCACAGTGATGTGACGTTCATGAACGAGTCGAGTCTTTTGAACGGCTCTTCACTGTGACTGAGGAGAACAGAGTCCTTGTATGAACTGTTCCTTTTTTGTATTAACTGTGACGTTAGAAGCTGGGAGGCAAAATTCAATGACACTAAGTTGCTGTCAGAAACAGAACGGCTCTATTTAAAACAACATCAGTGAGCATAGCAACATGAACCCATCAGTTCTATCGGGGAAGCTAATTAGCGACACACACGTAGGTGTCGCAACAAAAAGTGTCCCCAAACATAGTTCCATATGACATTTCTCTGTCAAGATACTGCAAAAAAACAAGAGACCTTTTTTTTTTTTTTTCGATCTTTTGAGTTGAACGACTCCCTTCAAAGAGCCATAAATCCTATCGCTAATAAACAAAAAGCAAAAACTTTTTGCTGAAGTTTAGAGAATCAGCCTATGGTCGTTTTATGGGCTGATTTTTCTCCTCTACAGACAAACGTACATCGTCTGTAAATGTGTAAACAGGTTGTTTTGAATATTCCAATGAGGAAGTGTTGAAACCTTTCATAGAGAATGAGTGTAGAGCCCCCTTCTTTCCCCACCAAATGTTTTTTCCACTGAGTTCAGTCCGAGTTTAATGAGAAAAACAGGAGCTCTCTGCTGCTCTTTAACTTTCTGTTTTTCCTCCCTCGCTCTGTCTGAAAGATGGAGAGATGTAATCAGTTACTTTTCCTGTGTTGGAAGTACTCTAGCAGCAGGTGAGGGGGGAAAAAGAGAGATGAGAGGATGAAAAGGAACAATCTGTCCCTGTTTGTGAGCCAAGCAGACTCAGACAGGTTCATCCAGCCAACATTCATCATCATCATTTATCTCTTTTCTTCGTCTTTAAAACCTTTTCCTCATTTCAGGATAAACACTCGTTTTTTAATTTCTTTTTTTACCCATCTTGTATCCCCGCCATCCTCCTTACAGCGTCTCTTAAAATGCACAGAGTGTCCGACACAAACCAGCCACCATTATCTGTCACCGCAGCAACTGAACAACACAATTAGAGCAGAGGTGGAGAAAAAAAGGAAGGAAGAAAGAAAAAGTAAGAAAGAGCGCCTTTGTTTGGGTTTCTTGAGTTTTAACGGCGTGATTAAGTGGTTGGAAACGAACTAAAACAACAAAAACAGAACGTGGCGGAGGGAAGAGAAGCAGGATGAGGTCAGACTGTTTTACTGTCCCGAACAGAAAAGTCTTTTAAAGACGAATAACAGATTCTGATTGGCTCCTGAGAGGAGGTGGGAAGGGTCTATGAGGACTTTAATGATTCACATCAAAGAAATATCTGAAGTTTTTAAAGGCATTTTTATTAATACCATATATATTTACAAACAGCACAGCTGTTTCTGACATATACACACATAATGACACTTTACAGGAGACTGATTAGTTTATCTATCAATAAAAACATTTAGAATTCAAAAATATATTGTGCAGAAAGTTGCTCTTGGGTTATGATGGCCATAAAAACCATGTGACCCATTTATGTGTTTCCAGAAACCTGAACTGGGGTTTTTTTTTTGGACAAAGTTCCTCCTCTGGCATAGGCAAGTCCTCTTCAAACACTCACAATAAACAATGACTCCTGGCCATCATCTTCTATTTCACATTTTTATAGTTCAACAACACAGTGCAAAAACATGAACCCAAGTTAGGAGAAGAGGAGCCAAGCCGCTCTCTCAGCTTGTTAAAGTGAAGGCGAATCCCTCGGTTTTCTCTGTGTGTGTGTGTGTGTGTGTGTGTGTGTGTGTGTGTGTGTGTGAGAGTGAAGTGGCTGGCTCCCGCCGCACTGTGGCTCGGTATGCCAATTATGGGTTTGACCATGCAAACACTTTCCCTCCTTCTACCATGCACACAGGGTGGCCTAACAGTGGTTACACTCCACGTTTGAAAACGCAGCCATCGTGTGGTTTTCTAGAGCGAATCCGCTCTGAACCAATCCACCGTCCTGAAGAACGATTACAGTCTGCAGATGGAGTTGACGTGAAATGAGAAGGAGCTAACGGAGTGTTTCTGATAAACGTTTGTTTTGAGTCCATTTAGGACCAGATTAAAGTCAAATGTCTCCCAGGTTGTCATAAATGATATCAGGTGACCTGATTGGCGCGTTGCGGTCCTGTTTGTACCACAGGTTAGCTGGCGGAGGCTTCTGCTTTGAAACTTTGCTGTACACCTCCTTTCCCCCTCCACCAGCGCTCCACAGGTTGTTGTTGCTGTTGTTCACGTTACTGCCCGGCCCCCCATGTTTTCCAGGGGGCAGTGGCACCGGATCCTTCCGAGCAAAAGGACCCTTGTTCGGCTTGGGGGCGGTGACGGGTTTGGGCCACCTCGGCGCCGGAGGATTTGCCGTTCCACGACTCTGGCCCAACTGCTTCGGGGATTGTCTTTGAGGTTCTGATGGCCTCCCCTCAGGTCCTGATGGGACCCCCACCTCTTCCTGTCTCCTCTGACTGGGAGGCTCCAAACGGGCCTCGTCATAAACACTCGTTGGTATGCAGCTTCCTTTGGCGCAGCCCTCCGGTTCATCGTATATGTGATCCAGAGAAGGACCAGGAGGGGATGAAGTCCCTTCTGCTCTCCCTCCTGGTGCTTTTTTGTTGTTGATCCCTCTTCCTGCTCCTCTTCCTCCCCCATTCAGGTTCAGTGCACTTGTTTTCTGGTTGAGGTCCTGGCCAATCTGGTCATACACATGTGAATACAAGTCCGGTACCTTCCTGTTGTTGCTTACCCTATTAGGATGGTCTCCTTGGACACCAGAGACGTCGTCTGCTGCTGGTCGTTGGCGTGGAGTTGGCACTGGGGGCGTGCATNGGGCTGGGGGGTTGGTTCTGAACCTTAATGCTGTCCACTGGGTCAGAATAGAGACAGTCTGAGCAGTGCAAAGGGAGGCGGACTGAATCTGCCGGCTCAGAATAAAGACCGGCGTTTTCATCAGTTGGGGACATAACATTTCCCCTCGGAGACCGTGGAGGTGTTCCACCTCCACCCAAAACCCCCAACATCGCTGGGGGTTCTGGTAAACTTCTCCCTTTGTGTCCTGCCCCGCCTCCCTGCCCCCTTCCACCAGATCCTCCTCCATCACCTCCTTCTTTCTTCCCAAGAACTCCATCAGCCGAACCTGGCTTACTGCCTCCAGAGTCGCCGTCCGCTTCCCGACTGCTGCAGCTGCTGCTGTCCCCGCTTCCTGAAGTCACACCGCTGGGAAAAGCGTTGCGTATGTGCTGCAGCGACAAGGGGCAGTCCGAGTCTAAGTTTTGGGGGCCGCTAAGGTGACGCTCCTCAGCCAGAGCTTTCTGCGACTGGATGGCCTGGTCCACCAGCGTGAAGATCTCGTTGCCTTGCTTGGTCTCGAAGGTGAAGTTGCCAGGACCCGAATCGCACCGCCGTCCAGCTTCGAAAGAAAACATCAACTGGAAGAAGGAAGAACAAAATAAAGGAAAATTAAATGCAATTTATGTGGAAGTCAAAGTTCAAAGTGTAGCATTTAGATTTAAACCCCGAGTGGGACAGAAGAGGTTTCAACACTCTTCTCTAGTAATTGCCTCTTTTACAGAACTTGCACCCATTTCTGCTGCATTTAACATAAAACACAGCGAGGCTAAAACCAGACAGACTTAAAGGTCATCTGACACTTTTAGTTCTTGTGTTCAAGCTTTGACACATCAAAGTGACACAGAAACAACCTCAATTTGTGGGGCTAAAAATATTCTGACCACAAGCAGATAAACTGATGCTATTTATACCTCCTTCGTATCATCACTTGTACAGCCGGGGCTTAAATTGAACTTCCTTTATATGTTTTGTTTGGTTTTTTTTCTGGGTCAACCACTTACCCGGTCCCTTCCGTATCTCCTCAGCAGCTTGTAGGGCCAAACCAGAACGTTCCTCTTTGTCTTTGGCTCCTTTAAAATCAACACGTCACTTTCTGCTTTCAGCCAGTAGCTCCCTGTGAGGCCGCAACGCTCTGACGCCTCGGTACGCTGAATGGTCACCCAGAACTCGTTCGCTACAATGAAAGAGGCAGAATTCTTCACCAAATATCTTGGTTTTACCTGCACTTTAAAGATGTAAGAATGCATAAATGAGTGTTCTCACCCTCCTCTCTGGAGTAGTAGATTAGATTTTCAGACATCTGCAGGTCATGAGGTCCTCCATTACAGTCTGAAACACTGCTGCTCCCGCTCCCACCCTGATGAGCACACAGTCATAGTTAACTTATGTCTGCAGATTTCCTAAAAAGATTTAGCTTTTTATTTAATCTGTTTTCTCTTCATAAACACAAAGAGAAAATAAGCCTCAGAGGGTTCAACTGAGCAGAGTGAGAGAAAAGTTTAGAGGCTGAGAGTGCAACGGAAAATGAACCGGATTAATTCTCATTCCTGGAAACTTCCTCTGGTTTCCTCTCTGAAATACGCTCATATGCGTGTGAGTAAATGCAACAGAAACTGTGGCTTGCACCCCAAGGGTTTGTGGGAAGATTTGAACTACGTTACCAAAAATAAAAGTTGTAGGAAGATACTCTTCTTTGTGTGATTAGGTTTGATTGCACTTAAGCTCAAATACTAGAGCTGAGGCAGAAGATGAACAACAGGACAGCATGTTTAAAACACACAAAGGAAGTCTTTAAAACTCCTCCACCCACGTCTTAGTCACTTGTGGAAAACTGCTTCCTTTTAGCAAACTGACTGGTCGTCCTGTTTTGTTCACACACGCGAGGCTCACCTGAAACGCGATGTCACACATGGTGTCCATCCACTCCTTGGCTGCGTTCTTTTCAGCCGCGAACACGTGCATCTTGTCGTTCGTCTCCACGCAGAACGCCGCCATGTTTTCCTTGGGGCAGGTCTCGGTCAGAGCGGGCAGAATGGAGATGCACTCCGACAGGCGGATGATCTTCTTGTCCAGCTTCCTGGTTTTCTCATTGGAGGAGCTTACAGTGCCTCCGCCAGAGCTGCCTCCGCCTGAAGGCGAGTCGAAGAACTCGAGGCGGGCGATGCCGTTTTGGCTGGCGGGGTAGAGCACGAACCAGTTCTTCTTCCATTTCTAATGAGTAGAAAACAAAAAGTTAACTGATGTGGCTCAAGTACAGTGGCAAACAAGCACGTTTTTTAGTTGTTGTTTTTTTTTTTTTAGAATTTTTGTTATTCTCTTGTGTATTTTTATGTAAATACAGGCTACACATACAGTGCTGTGAAGAAGATTTCTTCTGTTTTTGCTTTTTTGTCACATTTAAATGTTTCAGATCAGCAAACAAATTCCATTATCAGAGAGGAGACAGATCACTTGAGTAATTTAACAACTGGTTGTACTCCTGGTAGTAACTATTCATCCACATTGGAGGGTTTTCAGCATCAATTTCCTGTTTAAGGTCAAAGGTCAGACATTCTTCCTCAGGATTTTTTGGTAGCCAGCAGAATTCATGGTTCCATCAATTACAGCAAGTTGTCCTGAAGCAGCCCCAGACCATCACACTACCACCACCATGTCTGACTGTTGGGATGACGATGTTTTTATGAAATACAGAGTTAGTTTGACTCCAGATGTAACAGGACACATACCTTCTATTAAGTTCTACTTTTGTCTCGTCAGTCCACAGAATATTTTCCTAGAATTACTGGGGATCATGAAGATGATTTGGGCAAAATTTGAGACGGATCTTTGTGTCCTTTTTGCTCTAGATAGTTTTTGCTAAATCATAACCTTTGACCATAATTTTAACCAAGTGAGACCAGCAGTGCTTTGGTTTGTGAATTTCTTTAGAACAGTGTATGCATGATGTGTTGCTTTTTGAGATCTTTTAGCTACTTCATGTTGTCAGACAGGTTCTATTAAAGTGATTTCTCAATTCTGCACCTCTGGCAGTTATCGGGGCTGGGTGTCGGTAGTAAAACCATTATTATTTCATGCCAACAGGTTTAGTTTAAAGTAAAACTGAAAGCTGCAGGAGAGGCTGGAAGGATGTGAGCAGATGTTGGCGAACAGACAGAAAATCTGATGCTCATTCTTCCTGTTAACATTTGCCATTAGACAGACACACAAAGGGAGCACATTACTCCTGGTTTAGTTTCTTTATACTGGCTTCCAGTACATTTTAGAATATATTGTAGTCCTGACTTTTAAAGCCCTGAGCCGTGACGCTCCAGCACACAGCTCTGGTCTTTGAGAACTCCACACTCCGTCTTAGCTTTTATGCCATTTAGTTTTGCATGTCTTTTATGTACATTACCTTTATATTTTTATTGTGAAGCACTGTGTGGTTTTTATCCTGTGAAGAGGGGTATATACTAAAAATAAAGCTACTTATAGTGTCCTGATCGGTTTAGACTGAAAACAAAAGTACAAATTTGACCACAGATAATTTTTAAATTCTGAAGAGAAAAACCTGAATGCATCAGTTTCCTGTGAGTATCTGAGTCAAAGTGATATTTGTGTCTCTTTCTTAAACCTGCATCAATGACTGAGATCTAATGTAGGCGGAAATTGGTGATAAATCAGTTGCTGCACAACTGAACTGCTGCACACATCAGTCTCAATCAGCAGTTACAGGATTACTCACTCAGTACTCAGAGGGGGTGGGGCATTTCCTCCTAACTCAAAGCTCAACTTACTACTATTTAACAAGTTCTAGCTACTTAGAAATCATAGTTTCATCAATCACACAATATTTACTATGACTCAATATGTAAGTTTGGATTTAAAATTGTTTACTTTCATTTTACAATGACTATGTCATTAATGTCTTAGTAGGGATAGTACTAGAACGATAGGTCAAACACATCCAGGAGCCAAATTTGTATTCTCGATTTTAGGTTGATGATTAAAAGTTCACATTTAGCCTGCATTTACTAGGAATGGTAGCAAGAAAACTTAGTGTGAAACTTTTTTAGAACCTGCTAAAGTACACAGCCCAGTTTAGACAAACACGTCACATTTATCTTAAGACAAAGTGAACTTAAAACTGAAAGTGACAGAAACAGGTGGGAAGGAAGGAAGATAAAAAACTTTATGAACAGACAGAAAATGTGATTCAATCTGTCCTGTTACCTCTACAGAGGGAGGTGAACCCATTGGAAAACATTCAAATTGACTGAATAATTAATGGGGGCACCAATTCTGATTCTCCTACAGCTCTGACCTGCTGACACAGATTTTAGACGATTGCAATTTAAATTTAAGAAAAAACTATAATTAACATAAAACTTTTTCTGTAATTTATTCTAGAAGTAAAAACTTCAATAGGGAAGTAGCACCAGTAGGTTCTGTTTCTGGAGACTGTAAAAATTCAACGGTCAATTATCAATGGTGCATTCACGGACCATGAAAAAAGAAAAAAATCAGATTTTTGAGTTTCAGATCATCTAATCACAGAACGAGACAATCAAAACAGCATTAGGCAATTTTTTGAGTGCCTCTAAAAATTCACCCTCTAACAATGACACAGCAAAAAATTTAAACGATTACATGATTGTGGGCAGATTTAACAAAATCATGTTTAAAATGTTTTAGCTAGTTTAAATGAAGACTAAGGGACTTAGATTAGGGATGCACCATATAATGGGTTAATAATCAGAATCAGTCCATTTTAAGCTTGAATAGCTGTGATTGGTTGATTCAACACTCAAAAATCTATAGGCCCCCAGGAGAAGACAATCAGAAGTACAAGAAAAAATGGTCTGTTTTTCATATTACTGCTCAGATTGTTGTCCCTTCTAAACTTAAACTACTTAAAATTTTGAGATGTGGAAAAAAGTATGTTAATGAGCCTCAATCTAATTTATAAAAGAATTATGTAATTTTTTTCTAGTAGGATTATATTTGTACAAAGACCTCTGTCCAGAGAAATTATTTAGATAATCTGTTGATTTTCAATATTAAACAGAGAAAAGGCTGTAATCAGTTGCTACTTCGGAAATAATGTAAAAAATATATTTTGTTTTGTATTTTTGTAAATTAATGACCAAAAAACGAGATTGCGGATACAAGCGGCTGAAATGAGTTTCCTGTGCAGGGTGGCCGGGCTCAGCCTTAGGGATAGGGTGAGGAGCTCGGACATCCGGGAGAGACTCGGAGTAGAGTCGCTGCTCCTCCATGTTGAAAGGAGCCAGTTGAGGTGGTTCGGGCATCTGGTCAGGATGCCTCCTGGACGCCTCCCTCGGGAGGTGTTCTGGGCATGTCCTGCCAAGCAGGACGCCCCCGGGTCGACCCAGGACAAGCTGGAGGAAATACATCTTCAGGTTGGCCTGGGAACGCCTTGGTGTCCCAGCTGAGGAGCTGGTGGACCTGGCCGGGGAGAGGACGGCCTGGGATGCCTGACTTGGGATGCTGCCCCCGCGACCCGGACCCAGATAAGCGGAGGAAGGCGAGGTGAGGATTTTTGTAAATATTTTATTGTAAAAAAAAAAAAAAAAA